>VZSF01010870.1:77913-116174 GCA_013398295.1 Chionis minor | reverse complement strand
GTGAGGAGGCCCCGGGCCGGGCCGGGCGCTGCGGTTCCGGGGTCCCGGCGCCGGCCTGGGGGAGGCAGCGAGGGCCTGGGGAGGCCGCCGGGCCCTCGCCTTGCCCTGTCCCCGCGCTGGCCGGGCCGCCGTGGCGGGGACGGAGGCTGCGAGTGTCGGGCCTGGAGGGGCCTGGCCGGGCCCTGCTGATGGTCCTTCCCCCGCAGGATGAGCTGACTGCGCTGAACGTCAAGCAGGGCTTCAACAACCAGCCGGCGGTCTCTGGGGACGAGCACGGCAGTGCCAAAAATGTTAACTTCAACCCAGCAAAGGTAGAGCCGTTGGGGCAGTGCGGGGGTTTGGCAGGGCCTGGCGCCTGTAGGGGCAGGCTGCGGGGTCCTGGGCAGTCCCGAGTCTCATTCCGTCCTGCTGTGTCCAGAACCAGGAGACCATTTTCTTTAGGAAGAGTGGTTTAGGACCTAACCGTCTGTCCCTGTAGGATCAGAGTTCTGCATACTTTTGGAACTGTGTCCCACCTCTGAGAGAGCAAGTTCTCATCTTGCTCTGTACATCTTACGGGCAGGTCTGTATCCGCAGTCTCTCTTAAACCAGCATGTGGAACTCCTTATATTCTGCAATTAGAGCAGAAGACTAGGATACCGGAAGCGGGAAACTTCTTATTGGGTTGGTTTTATTATGGCCGTGGTAGAAGCAAGATTTCTTGAGACAGCTGGCAAATTTAATTGTGGAAGTTATGTAACAGGCTTTAACTCCATTTTTCCACTCTCTGAAATCAAGATGTTAACTTCCTGGCCTCGTGGACAAGAGGACTAGTAGTGACCTGGGATGGAAGGCAATCAAAGACATTGAGGTGCTGGAGCCTGTCCAGGGAAGGGCAACAGAGCTGGTGAAGGGCCTAGAGAATGAGTCTTATGAGGAGCAGCTGAGGGAACTGGGGTTGTTTAGCCTGGAGAAGAAGAGGCTCAGGGGAGACCTTATCATTCTCTATAACTAGCTGAAAGGAGGCTATAGAGAGTTGGGGGTCAATCTTCCAAGTAACAAGTGACAGAATGAGAGGAAATAGCCCGAAGTTGCGCCAGGAGAGGTTTAGATTGGATATGATGAAAAATTTCTTCACTGAAAGGGTCATCAAACAGGCTGCCCAGGGAAGTGGTGGAATTGCTGCCTCTGGAGGTACTTCCCAGCCAGGCAGACATGCTGCTGAGGGACATGGGTTAGGGGTGGGTTTGGCAGTGTTAGGTCGATGCTTGGTCTCGATGATCTTAAAGGTCTCTTCCGACCTAGGGGATGCTCTGATTAGTAAGCACAGTATATTTGTTTTCCGTGGCTGATACCTGTCCAAGAAGCCTTTTGCGTGCTTTAACAAGTATTTATAAAGAGTTGTGTCTGTCTCAAGTTGAGGCCCTGCTTGGTTATTACATGAGTTGTCTAGAAGCATTCCTCTTTGCAAGTATACCAAAAGAAATTATTGGCAGGTTTTTTGTGTTTCAAAAGTTGATGCTGGTGAGACTTCTGGTGGGAGCGATAAACGAGATTTTAAGCGCATAGAGTAGATCTTTGACCTGTGAAATGTCATTCACCCTTTTGACCTTTTTTTCCAGATCAGTTCAAATTTTAGCAGTATTATTGCAGAAAAGCTGCGATGCAATACACTGCCTGACACGGGAAGACGGAAACCCCAGGTGAATCAGAAGGATAACTTTTGGCTGGTGACAGCACGTTCTCAGAGTGCCATAAATAACTGGTTCACAGATCTGGCTGGAACTAAGCCCCTCACTCATCTCGCTAAGAAGGTATGTTAGAGGAAAGGCTACCTGGCACGGCAGAGCATTTAACCTGCACTTGTTTCTGAAGTGTTTGTACTATTTGGAGAAGTTTCTTCTTTCTACATCTCTTAAAGCTTTCAGCCTGAAGAGCATATCCAGGATTTGCAGTGCACTGGCTGTAGTTGTCCTCACTCAAAGAGCTGGTCCCTCGTCTGTTTTTTGGAGGTTGTGCTCAGCTTTGGCTTTTTGCCCTCTGTGATGGGATTTACTTTAAGGTTCTTTTTCAGAAGAGCTGCTACTGTTGCTTTTGGTCTGTTGTTTAGGTTAGGATGATCCCTGTTGTGGAGGGTTTTTCAAGTTCTCAAAAGTCGTGGTGAGAGTTACTGGAAATAATCATCTGAGTAACTTTCCAGACTTGTGTCGCAGTGACATATGTTTCTAGATTTAAGCTGAGAAGAGTATGTGTATTATAACGTGGTTTCAGCCAGGCTGGAGCATTTCTGTGCCCTGAGGTGCAGGTTTAGATATTTCCCTGGTAGCATTGAATTCTGTAGGGTATGAAAGAAGAAAGAGGGACCTTACTCTGCCATTTTATCAGGACCGATAGCAAGGGGACCTAACTCTGTCAGGGTGGGCCTGTAAATAAGTAACTTGGGAATCTAGTGTGCCTTGTGGAAAAACACAACTTCCAGTTGCAAAATGGTAGCAGAGCACATAGTTCTTTAGAAGCTGGAGTTTGTCTGGTTCTTGGAGTTATCTTGGGGGGAAAATAATCAAATTTTGCCAGAATCTGTCTATAAACTTAGTCCTTGTGTCCCTCTTTGTGTGCTGGCTGTCGGTTTCCTGAGGTCACTGTGAAAGCTTGAACCTTTCAAGGCCTTCCCCAGTTTCCTGCAACGGGCTCCACTAGTTTTCATGGACTTAGGCACGAAAGCAGCGACTGTCGGTAGCCAGGTAGTCTGTGCCTTTGCGTCTTCGAGACATCAGAGAATAATTGGGAAGAATGTAAGAAGCAGCAAAGCAGTTGAGCTGTCGGTAGTTCAGGGACTTTGAGATACTGACTAAATGGACCTGTTCTGGGTGAATTTGTGTCGTTCCTTTGTGAACACATGCATACTTTTGCTCTGCATAGTATCCTGTGGAAATGAACACCACAGCTGTACTTTTTTCTGTGACGTGTTATTGCTTCCTAGTTTACAGATCTGATGATTTCACTGGTATCCTCCCATGTAGTATCTTGAATTTTGAATCTTGAATTAATGGATTCCTTTCTACGATGGTACTCAAATCCCTGTTTCTTACAGTCTTCTGTTGGCTACTCGTGATATTGCAAGACCTTTGTAACCACTCTGTTTACATGAATGAAGAGTTCTCTCTCCAGTCTGTATAGCAGATACTCTGTGTTTCTGACTCAGTCCTCAGTCAGTATCTTTTGTAGTTGTTTATATCCTCTCTGGAGGATACCCTCAAAGCTGTTGGCAGGATTCGGGGTGTGGATTTACAAGTGATGTAATCATGTTTTCTGTCTTCTTTCAGTTTTTGTGTCTGTTCATACTGAAATGCAGCTCTAGTACTGCTGCTTTCTGACCAGACGTTGCTTTGGAATCATTCCCATATAATTCTTTGCTTGCTGTTCTCTCATTTCTGTTACAGGTGCCTATCTTTAGCAAGAAGGAGGAGGTCTTTGGTTATTTGGCGAAATACACTGTTCCAGTAATGAGAGCAGCCTGGCTCATCAAAATGACTTGTGCCTATTATGCTGCCATCACAGAAACCAAGGTGAAAAAGCGTCACGTCATTGATCCCTTCATTGGTAAGCACTGTGTGTGAAGCACTGGTTTGGTCTGTCCCAGATGTTTCCTTCTCAGTCTGCTCTTGAATAGTAAGAGGTAGCCTGGAAATCCATGTAAACTTGTTTCCTGCCAATAAGTCCTAGTGGTCTGACATGCAGAACTGTCGAAAACAACAGGGCCCACCTGTGAGAGTACACTGTTGGAAAAGTAAGTCTTAGCAGCCACAAATACTTCCTGAGACCCTGCCACTTCTTTCTCCCTCTTAAGTTCTCCTGTGCTCCTCTGCTGTACAACCTGTATTTTTCTTGCCCTACAAAGACTGTAAATGTTACAATTTAACGGTGACCAATTAGTTGTTTCTTAAGTGAGTAAGTATGTTTCCCAGAGAATTCCGGTATGTTATTCCTGGTTTGTGTTTCCAATTTTGTTAAGCCTTGCTGGATCCCATGTCTAACATCCTTTGCATCCTGGCCTGCTTCCGATTCCTGCAGTCTAGGAGAGCTCCCCTGGCTGTTTTCTGGTTCGTATGGCTGTGACTGTGGGACCTGACCACATTCCTTTGAAAAGCAGCATTAGCAGCTGAGGTCCAGGGATATTATTTTTTCCTTCTTGTTTATCTTTGGTATAAAAATTGCACAGGCTTGTCAGCTATATTTCTGGAAGTTGGTTGGGTTATTAGATGCATTTATTTCATTTACTTCCCTGTTCCTTTGAGTGTTTGTCCTACTGCTGATCCTGCAAGTGTTGTTTGTTTCATGTTCTTGCATATTTTGCCTTGGGTTTTGCCATCTGCATTGTCCCAGGGGAGCATAATCATGCTGTCACTTTCTGTATTGGGTTTATCTTTTATACAATCGGGTTTTAGTAAAAACAATTATTTTAAAAAATCATTGATCGTGGTTTTACACTGATATCTGAAAGAGATTAAGAACAAATTCAGAGCTGAAGTGTTTCCAGTGTTTCTGCTGTCTTGTCAGATTCTTGAGGATGCCAAACCAGGCTGCACTAACACTGCTCCCTGCTGGAAAGCCTCTTGCTGCCTGCTGATTCTCAACAGCTGTGGCTGAGGAATCTTATTCCCAGTGTTTCTTGAACAAAGTAACCCTGCCCCCCAAACACAGAAGTTTTTCCCCTTGATCCCCGTTTCTGTGGGTTCTTCCTCCGTACCACCCCAGGCCACAAGCAAAACTAATACTGTGGCACTTGCTTTTCTTTCTTTTGTCTTTCTGTCCTTTTCAAATGACAGGAACTTTTTTGAGTTTCCACCTGCGCACCAGCCTGGTTCATTCCTGCTTCTGTTTACCGCGGCACTCGTTGCTAACCTATTTCCTCTTCTGCAGAATGGACGCAGATCATCACCAAGTACCTATCGGAGCAGCTGCAGAAAATTGCGGAATTCTACAGACAGCTCCCAGGGCAAGGCTGTGGCTCGCCATCCGGGCCAATGCCGCAAGAGGTTGAACAAGCTTTGAAGCAGTGGGACTACAATGAGAAACTAGCTATGTTCATGTTCCAGGTGAGGGACTGGAGGGGGCTGCTGGGTGGGTCCATGGCAGAGGAGGGCTAGGGAAAATGGCTTTAAACTGGAAGAGGGCAGGTTTAGATGAAACACAAGGAAGAAATGTTTGACTTTGAGGGTGGTGAGGCGCTGGGACAGGTTGCCCAGAGAGGTTGTGGAGGCCCCATCCCTGGAGGTGTTTCAGGCCAGGCTGGATGTGGCCTTGGGCAAGCTGGTCTAGTGGGAGGTGTCCCTGCCTGTGGCAGGGGGGTTGGAACTCCATGATCTGCAAGGTCCCTTCCAACCTAAACCATTCTAGGATTCTATGAAAGTGGATGCAAAATGGTTTATTTTTGCAGAATATTCTCTCTCTGTCAGTACAGCGTTAGGGCTGGATGCAGTTTTGAGCTCAGTAGTAGAAGCGGGGTAGTACAGAACTGTGCAAACTTCTAGAGTTATTTCTGCTGCTAGAAAGCAAGCAGCTCCTGCTGCTCTGCCATTCCTTAGTGGATGTTGCTTCAGCTTTTTTCCATTTGCTCTGCCTTTATCTGTGTGCAGGATGGCATGCTGGACCGGCATGAATTCCTGACGTGGGTCCTCGAGTGCTTTGAGAAGATACGGTCAGGAGAAGATGAATTTCTGAAAATGCTCCTACCCCTGCTGCTGCGGGTGAGAAATGTGTACCTGGCTTGCTTCAGGAGAGCGCTGACTTCTGCTGTTGTCAGTCCCCTTCCTGTCACCTAAGGGATAATGAGCTATTTTGCACCGAGAACACAAGGGAGTGTCCTTCTGATCATCATTCTTAGCTCATACAAAGAAACCTTTTTAGTCCTGATCTCTGCTGTTTCTTTCTCCTTTACCCTATTTCCCTGCACTGGACTGGGTAATCCCTGCTTTTGTCATAGTTGTGGTAGTTGGATTTATCGTGCACCACTATGTGGAAGCTGCTTTTCTGTCTGTTGCGACAGATTGTAGGCAGATCTTTGAAGCCCTGGGGGGGAAGGGTGTGGGTACATTTTGATACGTGAAGTCGGTGGCATAGAGAATTTTTCTGATGCTTAGTAGCCAGGGGGTGATTGATGATGCTAGGTTGCTCTCTGTAATAAGGACTGTCTCTCCAAGGCAGTGCCACACAGCATACCGCTTTGGGAAGTTCAAGGGCTTCTCTTGCGTTGCTTGTAATGAGGACATTTCTCCCCCTTCCCTCTTCCCTACAGTACTCTGGAGAGTTTGTGCAGTCTGCGTACCTGTCCCGACGTCTGGCCTACTTCTGCACCCGCAGGCTCGCTATGCAGCTGGACGGTGCTGGCGGGCACCCACCCCACATCCTGTCTGCCCAGACAGGGAACGCTCTTCCTTCAACTCCCACCCCTCAGCCCGCAGCAGGGAATCCTCCTCCCAGCCCTTTCAGCGACTTACTGCTGTGCCCCCAGCACCGGCCAGTGGTATATGGGCTCAGCTGCATCCTCCAGGTAGGTTGGAGCCAGTGGGGTCAACGGGGACACTTTGTATTGTGCGCCATCACAAAAGAATCGTTACAGTCTGCGTCAGCAACGTCCTGAGTACCAAAATATCAAACCATGATTGTCAAAGGGTCGATCTTTGCTGACATGTTACAGAGCTTTCGTAGCAGACGTTAGTGCTGTAGCAGTGCTGTTGACTGACTTGCATAAGAAAAATGGGTTGGAATAGAGCCTTTTGCTCTATTCACAGGTGCCTCAGATGGCTGGAAAAGCTTTGCAGAAAAGGGGTCGAGAAAGAAAGGGTTATTTCATCTTGTGTGTGTCAGTAACTTGTTGTCATCTAGGAAAGGAAACTGTACCAGAAAGGAAAGAGTGCTTTGTAATTTTTTTGAGCTCTTAAAAACAAACAGACCCTCATCAGAAAAACCCACCCCTGCAAAACAAAAATAATCCCAAACCAAACAACCAGCACACACAAAAAACAACGCCTCCCACTTCTTTATGGAAGAACTCTAGTGGTTTAGGCAGACTGCTCTCCTCAGGAGCAGCAGCAGGCTATGAAAAGGAGTGACTCTAATAGTCTTTTTATTTGGAATTGATTAAACCTTACCTTGCGGTAAAAGGGCAAGGTTGCTGAAGCCTTATTCATAAATGCTTGAAGGGCAAATGCTGTTTTGTCACTGTGGGACTTGGTCCACACTGTCCTTGCGTCAGAGGGAGATAAGTGAGTTCTGTTCAGTGTGTGTTTTCATGGTTGTGTTTTTTCTTCTTCCAGAGGAGAGTGACTAGGTCAGGTGGGTCCCTGCAGGAGGAGGGGAGATTGCCACTTCCAGGGGAGGAAAGGAGTGTGTTAAAGCAGAGGAGATTTCCGAGTGTGCAGGATGGAGCAGAAGGTGGATAGGAAGAACACAGGGAGCTTGGGAACCTCCAGCTCAACAGAGGAACTTGAGATCAAGGAACGCTGACAGGGTCAAGCAGCAGCCAGCCAGCTCTAAAACAGGCTAGAAAGGAAATTCCTAGAGTACAGTTGGTTAGAAGTAAGGCTCTGTCTGCAAGGGCAAGAGAGCAATGCAGGGGTTGTAAATAACCCCTCTGTGTTTCTATTAAGTCTTTCTTGGTCACTTTCAGTTAAAAAAGTTTAGGTTTTTTTCTAGCTTCTGTGTGGTTAAAACATGTCTTTTTAAATACAAGGATCCTTTGTTTGGGAGCTTACTTTAGGAAAAAATATATGAACATACAGACTTCAAAGATTTGGCTGATTTAGGGTTTGAACACAGCCAGCTTCAAAAGTTCAAATTAGTTAGTGATGGTCTGACCTTCTTTAGTGTGTCTCAGAAGAGCTCTTCTGATCTGCAGATCATTGGTAAGGCTAAGGCAGAATAAAATCTAGGGTAAAGTCAGGCTGGAAACAGCTGCCTTTCTAACAGTGTACATAGTGTACACCTTGGCTCAGATGTGCTTGAGATATGATGGATTCTTTGGTTTGAGTGTTTAAAACAGCCTTGGTTGTCCATCTTAATCTCGGTCTCCTTGTGAGACAGAGGCCCTAGGGGTGTATCCTAGGAATTGTTCAGTGAAATTTTGGCTGCATTTGTGTGGGTGTCTGTATAAGATGATAAAAGAATGAAAACATGTATATAATAGTATTGTTACTAAATCATTACTATAATCATACTTGTAATTGTTAAATAATATGGTGTAATGAGTTTGGGTCTACTGACTCATGCTTCTTCTCGGACTTTACTCTTATGAGGGCTGTAAGTCACTAATGTAAATGCTGCTGCTGGACCACAGGGGTTGGATTGTGCATTGATGATGTGAGTTGTAGAAAATAAGTTGTGTGTAGAAGCAGGAGGGAGCTCTGCAGCAACGTGTTGCTGCCTTTGGATAATGTGGAACTCTGGTCTTGGCTTCCTAAGTGTATCTGGGACAAGAAACTCAGTGCAGCAAAAATACTAGTTTACTTTTTTCTACTCTAGTATAGTCTTTAGCCCAAAGACTCTTCCAGAATGTAGAACAAAAAAATCCAGGTAGTAAATATGTATAGAGGATTACGAATGCCTGGGCAGGAGGATAAAGGAGCGGTTATTTCTGTAGAAAGCAATCTAACTTAATTGTTTTGACTTTGATTTGCTCAATGATTCTGACTTTTCTGTCTGTTGCAGAGTATCATTTTGTGTTGCCCAAGTGCCCTTGTGTGGCATTACTCACTGACTGATAGCAGGATAAAGACCGGCTCTCCGCTGGACCACCTGCCTATAGCCCCATCCAACTTGCCCATGCCAGGAGGGAATTCAGCCTTCACACAGCAGGTGAGCAGCCTTCAGAAAAGGGAGCTCTTGTGGTCCAGGATAATAGCTCTATCTTAGCTCTTTCAGGATTTTCTTTTCATGTAGTGTGATAAGCAGAGCTGGAGGTGCTGTCTCACTCGCAAGGAATTAAATGCTTCCATTCTGCTATAAGGCAAGACAGTGATGTCCTTGGAAGACGGGCAGAATCTGACCTTGAGTAGAACCACTGTCATGTTCTTTTGTTTTCTGATAACTCTGTACACAGGACTTCTAAAGCATCCTTTTGTAGGTTTACACAAGTCCATTGTTTTTTAGGTTCGGGCAAAGCTGCGTGAAATTGAGCAGCAGATAAAGGAACGTGGCCAGGCTGTGGAGGTTCGCTGGTCATTTGACAAGTGCCAGGAAACCACAGCAGGTAATTTACTGTAGGTTAAAATTTCTCTCCCCCTGTTCTATGTGTTACCCTGAGAAACTTCCTGTCTGGCTATTTTCTTTGAGTTTTTTTCCGGTTTGCTGACATTGGTGTTTACTGTCAGCAGTGAAAAAAACCAAAATGGCTCTTTTTCTTTCCAGTGCAGAGTCTTGCATGGGTCTGTTTCCCCAGGTATAGGGGAGGTTTCTGTTACTGGCAGCTGGAAATGTGTAGCAGGAAACAGAATTCTCGTATATCTGCCATGTTCTGATGCTTTCCCCTGACATCTGCTGTTGGTTGCTGTGATACTAAGCTAGGTGGACCCTTGTCTGTCTGGTACAGCTTTCCTTAGGGAGTCTCCTGAGCAATGAGCTCACGGAAACTTTTGCTCCATAGCCTGTTGTATCAGCTGCCAAATATGTATTTCTCTTCTGTTCTCTTTTAGGGTTCACTATTGGTCGTGTCTTGCACACTTTAGAAGTTCTGGACAGTCACAGCTTTGAAAGATCGGACTTCAGCAACTCTTTGGATTCCTTGTATAACAGGATATTTGGGCTGGGTCCAACCAAAGACAGTCATGAGGTGCCTTGGGACGTTGCTGCTGGGCGCAAGGCTGGGCCGTGCTGTGTTCTTGTTTATATTCCACAGTTACTGTGCTGTGTCTGCAGAGAGCTGACTAGGTAGTGGCCTGTGGCCAGGAGATGGGCTCTCCATTGAGAAGGATTTCATGCAGCCCTAAGTTGGGGAGGTACTAAAAGAGAGAATGGGGGGTGTGTGCTCTAGAAAGTCTACGTTGACAAATACATGTAAGCTTGAGAGAATCCACGCAGCTAACTGAGGAGAGTCTCCTGGTGGAAGACGTCAGCCCAGGTAGCTGATTGATGATAAAGATGTGTCTGAGAGAAGTAAATGCTCGCCCTGTCAAATTGTGGGCTGGCAGCTGCTTCCTGGGAGGCTGGGAGCTCACAGTTCAGGTTCCTCTTAGCGCAGGGGGTGACATATTTATGATGTGTAGGACCATAGTGCAACCAATACCGCATTGGTTCCTGGAAGCGAGCTGCAGATTTAGTAGTTTGGTGGTTTGCACACTTTGTATGGTGCTGTTAAGAAGCTGTGTTTTACTCTGTGCTAAGATTAGCACTCCATAGATGTGCTGCTGGAAGAGAGATGATTTCTGAAGCAAAGCCAGCGTGGAGATTTGTCAAGGGCTGTAGCAACATCATGTTGCAACGAGGAGTCAAAGCAGAGACAAAGCAGGAGGGCTGTAGCTTGACGTCCATCCTCCATGGTAGGGAGAGGGGAACGTAGCAGTGTTCAGGCTGTGTTCTACTAGAAGAAGACTCACTGTTATACCCAACCTGAGACCGTAGGGCTGCTCACCTCTTCTGGGTTGGCTCAGGTTCTCACTGCAGTGCGCATATCTCAACAGATCTCCCCAGATGACGATGCAGTGGTGGCCTTGCTCTGCGAGTGGGCTGTCAGCTATAAACGCTCTGGACGCCACAGGGCTATGGTTGTGGCCAAACTCCTGGAGAAGCGACAAGCAGAGATAGAGGCTGAGGTAAGTCCTTATTCCTGGAAGGCTACTAGCAGCAGTAAAGGAGAGCAGAGGTTACTTAACTATGATGATCTAACTATTACACCGAAAGGTAAAGGCTGATCAGCACAATGCTTCTTAACACTGGTGCTGTTAACTATGGCATTTGCTCCATCTAACCCGAAATAGGTCCTAAATGAGCCTGTGGGATGCTGTGTATCCCATTTCTTGGACACGTTTGAAGACAGGTTATTGCAGTGTGGAAGTACTGGCATACTTGAAGACTGTGAAGTAGTTTACAGAAATTTGCGTGGTAGCTCTCCTATAAGTGCAAGATAGGGAAAATTCTCTTGAAGACTTCTTTTGGGGGTTTATGGAGAGTGAGTTTCTCCTTTGTGACATCAGTGAGTACTTTTTTTTTTTTGTTTCTGCAGAGATGTGGGGACTCTGAAGTCGTGGATGAGAAGGGCTCCATTTCCTCGGGCTCTCTCTCGGCAGCCAGCGCTCCTGTCTTTCAGGATGTCCTTATGCAATTCCTTGACACTCAAGCTCCTATGCTGAGTATGTACTAAGAACTTGCGGTCTTCCAGTTTCTAGCTTTCCCTCTCATGCAAACTTTGAGTCTGCATGCTATTCTCTTGTGTATGGGTCTTGCATGTACCTAAATTCTCTCTCTGGCTTCCTTGTGATCCAGAGCATATCTTGGAGAGGAAGGGAAAGCAGCCTGGAGGGCCAGATAATAGAAAAATAATGTCAAAGCACTTCTGTTAACAAAGTGTTGCCCAAGAATAAATGACTGTAGCCTAATCAGGAATTAATTCAGTCTGAGAACTAGAGGGAAGTTTCTAAATAAGTGACAAAGCTCTGGAATAGTCTCTGGGTGGAAGTACTGTGGACAGATTAAGGGGGGTAGGCTATGACTCTGAATGATGCAACCAACTGTTTGTACACCCAGGAATGGCACTTCCGGGCTGAAGTCCTTTGCCTCTGGTCTGTGAGAATAACTGGAGAGCTTTTGACTTATTTAATTGCCACCTGTTGAAACTGGGCTTTCTGCTTTTAGTCCCTGCTGTAATATCAGAACTGTGTATCAGTCAGTTGCTATGTTGGGATCTCTGGAAGCACTTTCTCTAGCCCTGGGTTAAGTGGCTGGTGTTGCTCAGGGTGCTGAAGAACATCTCTGGTAGCCCTGACTGTCTGTGCTGTCCTTTCAGCTGATCCTGGGAAGGAAAATGAGAAGGTGGAGTTCTTTAATCTGGTGCTGCTGTTCTGTGAGCTAATCCGACATGATGTCTTCTCTCACAACATCTACATGTGCACGCTCATCTCCCGGGGTGATCTTGCCATGGATTCTCATGGGCCTCGCCCGCCCTCACCCTTCGATGATCCTGCTGAGGAGCAGGACAGGAAGGAGACGGAGGGAAACAGTGGCATCAAGCTAGAGGTGAGAGCACAAGCATCGTGGCCCTCCTGTACGTGTGCTTTGCCTGTTTGTACCAGCTGTGCAGCCTCCTGGCTATTACCTGCTGGTGGATGGACCAGTGACTCGTGCTTCTCCTTCCCCCAACCTGTTTCCTTTAGCATCTTGGTTTCAAAAGTAGAAGGCTGGCAAGGACCTGCAGAACGTAAAGGGGTAGATAGGAAAATCTTGCGCTGCTCGGAGCAGAGCAGCGTATCCTGAGGTGTTGTGTGAGGCCTGTCCGTGATATTTGCAGTGTATTAGGCTCCAACTTGCCAGGCACCGTGGGCGTGTTGGCGTATCGCTGTCACTGTCCAACACAGGCATTGAGTGCTGTGGTAAACAAATACTCTCTTGTTCCCTGCTGCGTCACTGAGATGGAGAGCTGCTCTCTCTGTTCCTAGGACACAGGTCTTTCTGAGCCCATGGACATCGACCACAACTCCAGCATGCTCTTTGATGACATGGAGAAGACAGACTTTTCGGTACGTTCCTGCGTTTTCTACCTGCTACTCAGTAGGTCAGTATGTTGTAGTGGGACCAGGGAGAGCACATGCCTTGCTTTTGTGTGAGTATGCCCTGTCGTGCTTTGAGGTAAAACAGAACCAATTTTCTTTTCAGTGATTTTTTTTTTTTTTTCCCCCCCCTCTCTGCTGTAGAGCCAATGTGCTGGAAGTGGCTGCGCTGTAAGGCAGCTGACACTGTGAAAAGGTCCATATAACCTGTTTATGCAGTTTGGAGTCCGTCAGAGTAGAGCGAGTCCTAGTCATTCTTGGGATCTCTTATGCTCTGGCCACTGCCGACCCAGTGTTTGGGCAGGGTAGGAAGTGGGCTGCTTGGAAGCGGTTGGGAAATGGATGAGCATGATAGCACGAGGAACCTGGGAGTGACCAGTTAGTGTTGGCAGGAGTTTTCTTGATCACCTGGGAGAAGACAGGGTTGTGCTGTCATTGTACCACGTGGCCTTCAGTACTACTTCAGTGTTATAGTTCTTTGTAATATTTGTGGGCGTAGTTCATGGTTATGGAATGCTTTGGAGCACTTAGTAATAAAAATAACTTGTGGTGGTTGAAAAATCCCTCTGTACCTACGTTCCTGCAGGCATTTCTGGCCCTTTAAGGTACGTTAGGCAGGTGTGATATGCAAAGCTATGTAGCTTTCCCATGGCTTTCCAAGGATCCTTGCTTCTTCTGTGGAGGTGGTTGTTCCTAAAATCCCAAGTCATGCTTATTTATTTCCTATTGTTTTTAACTCAATGTACAACATGGATCGGAAGCAGAAATGGGAATAGTGTCTTAGCACATTGCCTTGGTCATTGCCCTCAGAACTGGATGTCTCCCCAACCTGCCCTCTGCCTGCCCTTTTTTAGGCTGAGCAGATGTACCTTCCTTCAGCAATCTTCACTGTTGCATGACTGTGTTTCGTAACTACCTTTCTCCCTAGATGTTTTCTCCTCCAATGCATTGTGAATCTAAAGCCAGCCCTTCTCCTGAGAAACCAGATCCTGAAAAGGAAGCAAAGCCTCTGCTGAAGGATAAGTCTGTGGAAGGAATGCTGGCATCTCTGTATGACCAGCCTCGGCACATCCAGTATGCAACACACTTTCCTATTCCTCAGGTATGAGACCTGCTCCTAACAACTCCCCCGTTGCTGCCTTGTGGCCGCTGTGGTCATGAAGCCACTGTGTTTCCCTGCAGTACTGCTTTGGGTGGGTAGGGAGCAGTCGTGCTTTCCTGCACTGCTTCAGGAGGTGATCTACTTAAGATGTCTCCCTGCTTACTCCCAGAGCAACTTCTGAGATTAAGCTTTCCTTTTCCTTTAAGAGATCCGGATGTGAAACAAGATTAAAGCATTCGGCCTCGTAGTTGCTAATGCAATTGTCTCTCTTGGTTCCCTAGGAGGAGTCATGCAGTCACGAGTGTAACCAACGGTTGGTAGTTCTTTTTGGGGTTGGAAAACAACGGGACGACGCTCGGCATACGATCAAGAAAATAACCAAAGACATTCTAAAAGTCTTAAACAGAAAGAGCACTGCAGAGACGGGTTAGTAGAGCTTAAGCCACTCCTTTCTGAAATAGGAGCGTATTTTCAGTTGGCTGGCTCCTTTGTCTGGAGTCTCCCAGTGAAAGGATTTTATATAATCTACAGTGCCTGGTAAGTTGTATCAGTCACTGAGAGTCTGGAATTGTGCTTTGTTCCTAAGCATACTAACCAGCAAGTAAGACAACTGGTTTCCTGCTGACAATATCTGTTTAATTGAACCTTTCTTCAGAAAAGGATTAAGTCATATAAGGTTCAGACTGAGACCCTGGCCAAAACATTGGCTTTGCAAGTTTTATTTTCTTTAGTTCTTGCATTTAGACTCTTGCGCAAGAAGCAAAGAGGACTTTGCCTATATATGTTCGACAAAGACCTTGATTAAATGTAGCATATCATTACGCTGCGGGCATGTGCTAAATGCATAGGATGGGTAATTTGGATAGCTGGGTCAAAATCAATAGAAAGTCTCTGATTTCCATTAGCTGAGAATCTGGCTACGTTTTTTTTTTTCTCTCTTGGTCTGATTCCTGAAAGGCAGCTTGAAATGTGGTAGATAATTCTTTAAAAGATGGGCTGCTCTGACAAAGAAATTTTGAGGATGAATATCTCCAGTCCAGGGAATCAGTGTACCTCTAAATTGAGAGAGGAAGTATTTTCCCCCTCCAAGGAGTACCTTCATTTGGGATAAACTAGATGTTAGTGTTAACATCATTCATGTTAACTGTCATTCTCGGGTTAAGAATTCCTTCCTCAGCAGTGTGTTGGTTTGAATTCAAGATGCTCCTTATCAGCTTAAGTCTGGGTCTCAGGCTTTTTGGCTGTGCTACGTGGCAGGGGCTGGTCTTGCTGAGGGACTGGCAGTTGCTGATGGCTGATGTCTAGTCCTCTTCTGATGAGGAAGGTAGCCTAATACTGTTTTCTGATCCTCCCAACTGTGGTAGGTGGAGAGGAAGGCCAGAAGAGGAAAAAGAGCAAGCCAGAAGCATTCCCAACAGCTGAAGATATCTTTGCAAAGTTCCAGCACCTTTCTCACTTTGATCAGCACCAAGTCACATCTCAGGTATGAAACTGTCAAGACTATTGTCCTTGGGCCCTGGCTGTGTCCCTTTACCTTACTGAGAGCAGCTTCCTGGAGGGACAGGGAGATGGGTCTGCAGGGGGACTTCTGCAAGGGGAGAAAGTACTGTGTGTTGTCTTGCGCTTGCAGGTATCTCGCAATGTCTTGGAACAGATCACCAGCTTTGCCTTGGGAATGTCATACCACCTGCCTCTGGTACAGCACGTGCAGTTCATATTTGACTTGATGGAGTATTCGCTCAATATCAGTGGTCTTATCGACTTTGCCATCCAGGTAAGTGCAGTGTGCTCAGACGCTTCCTGGGGAGGGGTTCGTCAGCCTGAAAGGCAGCAGGCCTCTGCTGTGATCGTTGGGCTGCTCCTGGGATCAGTGGTGACCCTCTGACCTGTGTCGTCGAGGTGGTCAGATTCGGTGGCCACTGCAATGCTGCTGGGCTGCAGCTGTTAAGGAATAGGTTGGTTGTGGCAGGTAGTCTTACATGTTTTGTTCTGAGGATTATTGTTCTAGAGGCTTCAGGGTTTTCTCCAAAGCGTTTGCATTGCACCTCCGTCCCTGGCTGCAGGAAGGCCTTGTTCTGAGTGAGAAAGGGATCATCTGTCTCTGGCAGCTCTCCCACCTCACCCCCCTGGAAGGCTCCTTGGCACATGGCGGCGCAGGCTGCCTTCTGGATCCTGCTAAAATCCTGTTGCTGTTTCTGCAGCATGTGCCAGGTGTCTCTTGAAGCCTTGCTATGGTTGCTGATGGAACTGAGGCTGTTAGCCTTAAAAAGGGAGCTGAGTGAGATTTATGCAGGACAGAATTGCCAAACAAGCTGCCTGCTACGATCTGTGGCCGTATCCCAGTCACCCTCTGGTATCCAAGCACTGACAGCCTCTTGTACTGCCTGAGTGAGACATTGTGCCTAAGTGTGGGGTGCCAACTGTTCCAGGGGTACATCTCTAGGCAGAAAGTGCCTGTCAGTCCCTTTCCTGGCAGGTCCTATAGGCGGTGGGTGTGGTGTGCCTGCTCCATTTCTGACCATACCTTACCCCTGTGGCTGTTGAAGGGTTTTTCTGTCATTGGGTACAGTTGCTGAATGAACTGAGCGTGGTGGAGGCAGAACTGCTGTTGAAATCCTCCGACCTTGTTGGCAGCTACACCACCAGCTTGTGCCTGTGCATCGTGGCTGTGCTGCGGCACTACCACTCCTGCCTTATATTGAACCAGGACCAGATGGCTCAGGTCTTCGAAGGGTAAGGGAATCTTGCCCTCACCGTGTGGAAGGAAGCAACCTATCTTCTGGGATCTTGTAAGGGGCAGGGATGTATCTGTTCTTCCTAAAAGGCAGAAACTTTGTGCCTGAGGGTTCAGCTCAGAGAATTTGTGGGGGACAGGACAGGTTACCCAGTGAGCATGGTTGCTGTGAGCTCAGGAAGATGTATGTAATGAGGTTATTCCTTATTCCTTGTTGCTGCAGCATTTTTTTGTCTCTGTACAGCCTCTGTGGGGTGGTGAAACACGGCATGAACCGCTCGGATGGCTCCTCAGCAGAGCGCTGTATCCTGGCCTATCTCTACGACCTGTATACCTCCTGCAGTCACCTCAAAAGTAAATTTGGGGAGCTCTTTAGGTGAGTCTGAGGCAGGTGGGATGCAGTGGGTGCTGACCAGTATAATACCTTGTCTTAAGCTTTTGCTTGTGATCTTGTTTGATGGGATTGTCCCTGAGATCCTCTCGGAGGGAAACTGAAAGCTTGGTAGTGCCTGTTTTACAGGCAGTGATGACCCAGTAATCTTGACTCTTAGGTTGTCAAGTTGGTTTTGGTAAGTTGCCTTCAGCAGTCCTCTGCACCTCCACAGGTCTGTTCTCACCCCACTGCTAAGGACAGCAGTAGAGAGGTGTGTTGTGTTCCTGTCAAACTCTGATGACTGAGCAGTTCATCCCAATGGTTGTTCTCTGCTTGCCCTCAGCTCCCTATTAATCCTTGGACTGCTGCTGAACCTGCTGTGCTTGGTTCTGGATTTGTTCCTGTGCTACTTTGCACTCCTCCTTGTTCTGCCCCTGTTGGCTTTTCAGGTTCTGCTCTGCTGATGTTGCCCCCAGGCTCTGGCCCATGTGCTGACTTTACTCTGACCTTCTGCCCTTTGTGGTTCTTCTCTTGGGAACTGTGCCCCCACCAGCTCCCTGTGGAGCTCCTCCCTGAGCAGTCCAGAGATGGAGTCTGCACATCTCCCTGGCTTTTTCCTTACATGATCCTGTGAAGGGGTAATTCTCCTGACAACCCTGTTTCCCAGTACAGTGCTTTGCTTTGTCTTCTCTCGCAGGCCCGGCTCCCTGTTAGTGTTTCCAGTGTTTTCTGGGTGCGCTGTAGGGCCGTCCGACCCTCCGTGTTACCCCTCCTTGAGAGGCCGGGAGGGTGGCTTGTGCCTTGGTGTCACCTGGCTGATCTTCTGGCTGCTGAGAGCCTTTGAAGTCACAGGTGCATTGGGGTTCTTTGAAGGAGTTGTCATGCAGGCGGAATGAGAAAACTGATATTAGTCTAACTGAATTCCCAAAAGCTGTTCAGCAAGGGTTTAATGTAAGTGGCCTCTAGCAGGCAAACAATAGGTTAGAAACGGAGACAAGGAGTGGGAAGGAGTTTGTATTTTGAGGGTAATCCATCCCTGATGAGTCCCATAAGACTCTGCTAGTGCTTATGCTGTTCTGTACATTGGAAGTTGTATGAGGGTGTCTCAAAACTTCTCATATGACTGTTATTCACCATGTAACAATAGAAACTGGCTGCAGGTTGCTGTAGCAGGGCACAGTGGTGGTGGCCAGGTGATAAACAGGCAGATGAAGTGTGGTTAAATGTGAAATAATGCACATAGGATTGTCCTTGTTCCCCTCCAAACTCTATGTAGTGATCGATATATACTACCGGATGGATGAAGGATCCCTGAGCTGTAATAGATAGATAATTGAACTTGTAATCATAGTGTTCAGTAACAGTCAAAAAGCAAATTACACGTTGTGCATTGTTTGGAAAGGAATGGAGAACAGACCAGAGTGCATCATTAGGCCACCATTTAAGTCATGGTACAACTGTGCCTTGTGGATTGGGGCCACAGACCCCAAAAAGCATGTAGCGGAGTTAGGCCCAAAGAAGGGTGAGTGGATGGATGACCAGAGGTTTGGAATGACTTACTTAGGAGGAACTGAATCTCCTCCCCTCAGAAGAGGAAAACTGAATGTTCAATATGTTTTACAGTACAAGCACAAAAAGGAATGAATAGAAAATAACAAATGGTAGGTTCCGAACAAAAGAACAAACTTCATAGTTCTCATAGTTAACGCGGAACTCATTCCATGTTGTGAGTGTCAAAAATCTACTGGATTCAAAAAGCAGGTGGACGATCTGTTGAGGAGAGCATTATCTTTAACTCTGAAAATCCGTGGGCTCTTAAGTTGCAGCAGGATGGGGAAGGATGCTGGAACAGGATTGCCACGTGCCTGCCTTGCTCTTACACTCCTCTCTGGGCATCAGCTGTTCTGGGACCAAGGGCTGACATAGGTGTTCCCCCGATCTGACCTGGAATAGCCATTCCCATGCGATGTTCACTTTGCCCACGGTTAACTTCCAGGTGGTTCCATGACAAAGAATCGGCTTCGCTCTTTTGGGAGAGTCTTTGTTGGTATGCACTGATTTTGAGTTTCCACATCCTCTTGCCCAGGGAGGGCTTGTCTTGCACAGGATTGCTTTGCTCATCAGAGTTCAGTGCAAGCGTAGTTTTTTGTGGTGCTAATCTCTCTTTCCTGTCCTGTTTAGTGACTTCTGCTCCAAGGTGAAGAACACAATCTACTGCAATGTTGAGCCATCTGACTCCAACATGCTATGGGAACCAGAATTCATGATTGACACTATTGAAAATCCGTCTGCGCATAACTTTACATATACCAACCTGGGCAAGAGCCTCAATGAAAACCCAGCCAACCGCTACAGTTTTGTCTGTAATGCACTTATGCATGTGTGTGTGGGACACCACGATCCAGACAGGTGAGAGGCAGAACTTTCGTGCTTCTACTGAGACAGTAAAATCTTTAGGTGAGGGTAAGAAAGCCAGTAGCCATCCCATGGCTGTCTTGAAGTGTGAGGAAGAAGGAACGGAGGCTGGGGTCCCTTAGAGAATCACTGACCTGATGGCGTGCATGAGTAGCAAAGTTGACCCTCTGCTTTTTTCATTATTTATTTAACAGGGTGAACGACATTGCTATCCTGTGTGCTGAGCTAACTGGCTACTGCAAGTCTCTAAGCGCCGAGTGGCTGGGTGTGCTCAAAGCTTTGTGCTGTTCCTCCAATAATGGGACCTGTGGCTTCAATGATCTCCTCTGCAATGTTGATGCAAGTGCAAACATTCAAAAGGGGAAAAGGAATTGAAGCAGGAGTGGAGGGATCCCTTGGGAGAAAGCAGAAATGAACAAGGGATGGAGGCTTTGTCTTCTGAGGACAGGGGAAAGGCTTTGAGTACCAGGGCTACCTTGTGGTGTTTGTTGCAGCCTGGGCTGATCACGGACATTGACCTGGGGTTATGGGCCCTTCTACCCCCCCAACTCCTAGGCAAGCTGAGGAATTGCTGACAGAGGGAATGAGGCAGAGGCTGTTGTGATCACTGGCTGATCTCCTCTCTTCCAGGTCAGTGACTTATCTTTCCATGATTCCTTGGCCACCTTTGTTGCCATTCTCATTGCCCGGCAGTGCTTGCTGCTGGAGGACCTGATTCGCTGTGCTGCTATCCCCTCTCTCCTCAATGCTGGTAAGTGCATCCCTGCAGAAAGCTGGTCTTAGTCTCAGTTCTGGCCCAAAGGCTTGTGCTTAATGGATGCTTTGTGAACCTCATGGTTTTGAAACATGCCTCCGATACTTCTTTTATAGTATGGTACTTCGAGTTGAATGTTTTGCTTTAGAGAGTTTCTGGCTTCTATCAAAAACTGGTTGTGCTAAGGCTTTTCAATGCCTTGCTCTCTGGAGTTTGTGTGCAAGTGGAAATAAGCAGAGAGAGACGTTACCAGCTGCCCTGTCTGACCAGTGTACGTGGCTCCGAACTCCAGCAGTACTGGAGAGTTGGGGCTGTTCAGCCTGGAGAAGAGAAGGCTCCGAGGAGATCTTATTGCGGCCTCCCAGTACCTAAAGGGGCTACAGGAGAGCAGGGGAAGGACTTTTTCCTAGGGCATGGAGTGACAGGACGAGGGGGAATGGCTTTAAACTGGAAGAGGGCAGGTTTAGATGAAACACAAGGAAGAAATGTTTGACTTTGAGGGTGGTGAGGCGCTGGAACAGGTTGCCCAGAGAGGTTGTGGAGGCCCCATCCCTGGAGGTGTTTCAGGCCAGGCTGGATGTGGCCTTGGGCAAGCTGGTCTAGTGGGAGGTATCCCTGCCTGTGGCAGGGGGGCTGGAACTCCATGATCTGCAAGGTCCCTTCCAACCTAAACCATTCTAGGATTCTATGATTTTGGCTAGAGCAGCCAGCTGACCAGTTGGACCTACAGTGCCTGGGTCACTCTGCCTGTACTCTGTCACCAGCCTTCCTAGCTTTGCTCTGGGGGTTGCAGCATCCAGGCTCTGACAGGGTGAAGTTGGGAAGATGGAGCGAGCAGAGTGCGGTGCATGTCATTGGGGAGAACGCTGATGGATTTGCTCACTTGCATGTTAATTGCTGTGCATGCTCCGTATTTGTAAATACAATAAGGCTGCTACAGCTTCTCAACTGGCTGCTCCAGGGCAGTGCGCTGTGAATAGCTTTTGGATGGAGAGTCAGCTGTCCTCATGCTTAAGAAATCTTAGTTGATTGTTTTCTTTACGTAGCCTGCAGTGAACAGGACTCGGAACCAGGAGCACGTCTGACCTGCCGGATTTTACTCCATCTGTTTAAGACTCCCCAGCTGAACCCGTGCCAGCAAGATGGCAGTAAGTGAATGACAGCAGAGCCTTTCTTTATTGTGGAAGTACTGAGGCTCTCGCACCCCAAGAAAAGAGATACTGGACCCTGTGATTAGAGATTGTGACCCGCTTGCTTTGAATAAAGCAGGCAAAGCCTGATATACTGCATTCTGCAGAGGACGAAGAATGATACCCATCCATTTATGTCACTCCGTGGTAGCCAGGCTTGTTGGGGAGGAAGCCCTTGGAGGCAGGAAACCAGCCAGTAAGAGGTGGCCTTGCCATTAATGGCCTAAGCCATTAAAATAATGATCCCTTCTTTTTTTATGTCTAGAGCTTTGTATATCCTCTTAACTTGGTGCCAGAAGCTGCTATTTTACTGCATTCCCTTTTTGTCTGATGGTGGAAACAGTCCAGGAAAGTCTGTTCTTGGCTCCTCATCAGTATCCTGATAGCTCAGATCTCTAAACCCAGCCTGTATTCTAGGTTAGGGTACTGCTGGAGTTCATGACACCAGCACTGCTCCCCATTTAGATTTCATGGTTCAGTTGTCATAGCATGGTCGGCCCTGTGCTTTGCGAAACTTAATTAAATCGACCCCATGTCACAGTTAGGGAAAGGGCTAGTCTCGGGATTCTCCGAGCTGGATTCTGCGGTGCTGGCTGGTACAGAATTCAGGCAGCTCTGGAGCCTGCGCCTTTCCTGCTGGGTATTGTCCTTCCCCGTTGTCCTCTTTGCAGATAAACCCACGGTGGGAATCCGCTCTTCCTGTGACCGTCACTTACTGGCAGCTTCCCAGAATCGAATTGTGGATGGAGCAGTCTTTGCAGTGCTGAAGGCCGTCTTTGTTCTGGGTGCGTACCTGTGTTAGCCTCAACCTCTAAGAATGTTCTTTAGGGGGGGTGGGAGAAGGACACTGTATTGCATGTCTTGGCTCTACAGAAGGCCAGAGGAGGTCTGTTTTGGTGGATATGTGGCTTGTCTGAAGCCCTTTGGTTGAGCTGTAAACGTGCTTCGTATCTCTTGGCTACAGAGGGATCACTGACTGCAGAGAGAGTTTACAGAAGCTCAGGGTGTTTTGTGGGTCGGGCTTTGGCTTTAGCGTTGCTGATTAAGTGACACTTGTGCTTTTCTTGTAGGAGATGCAGAACTGAAAGGGTCTGGCTTTTACCTCCCTGGAGGCGTCGATGATCTCATGGATGATGAGCTGGGCACCAGGAAGGCTGGTGGTCGGGTAGAAACAGCTAGTTTGGATATTTATGCCAAGTATGTACTAAGGAGTATATGTCAACAGGTGAGTCTGTCTCATCTCTAGGTTTGTACTTATCCCTTCCGCGGACAGATCTATCCCCTACGACTTTCCGCAGATTGCGTTTGGCGGGTATTTCTTTGAAGGATCGGTAAGGAACCTGTGATGGTTCTGCCACGTGATGGCGCTAGGGGTTGCTCGCCATTAGCGAAAAACAGAGGCAGTTGACAAGAATTAGGTGTTGCAGTATGCAGGGACTGCACATCCCCTTCTTCGCTTTGGCAGCAGCGCAGGGCTCATGTCCAAGGAGGGGAGTTCGGGGAGTGGTTTGCTGAGATGTGCGCTGGAGGCAAGGGAGATAAGCATGAGACAGACAGCTTGTTGAAGTGATAAATGGTGCCTCTCAGAATGCAGCTTAAGTGTTGCTTGCAGCTAGGCTGTTAATGTATCCCTGGGCTTTGCAGTGCCCTGTTAGTTAATTAAAGGAACAACAACAAAAATCTTTTGCTTAGCCTAATCTGACAGCGCCAGTATTTCTGTTCCTTTGTGGAAAATTAACATTTGAGGAACTGAAACCTGACTAATAAGGTGCTTAGTTGCAGAGTGGAGTGGCTGTTAGCACTACTGGATGAAAGTGGGTGTTGAAGGGTGTCCTTGGCCCGAGTTGTAAATTTATTCTGTCGAAAAGAAAGATGCAGCGTTACAATTTGAGTTGTGTATTATTAATGTGCAAACACAACACATCAGTGCTGTGTTGTCCTTGTGCTTTGTGATGCTGCAGTTTATTAGTTGGCTCACTATGTGGCAACGTTACCAGCCTATGAAAGAAGAATTGGAGCCACCTATTTACAAGCATAAATTCAACATATTTGGTGTTATTGAAACCTGACTGTAGCGTTGACAGAAATAGATATTCCCTTGCTGGTCCCAGTCTCCGTAGGAAGGACTGACAGTAGGTAGAAAGTGTGTGTGTGTCTGTACAGGAGGGAGTAGCAGTGTCAGGTATCGTGACTCACGCTAATTGTTGGCAGCACTGGTTACGTAGGAGTGAGCATTCCAGTAGACACCAGGGAGTACCACCAAATTGTGCCAGAGCTCCTGCAGGGCTCCTGCAGCTGTAAAAAGCTGGTAAAATGATGTGTTTAATATTAGCGCCTCCAGTGCGAGCGCTGGATGCTGCAAAACTCACGCTATCAATTCTGAAATGTCTGTAGAATGTCTTAAACTCTAGGTTATGATTTTTCTCAGACTCAGAAAATGTTGCATCTGGTATTCAGGTATGTATTTTATAACAGACTTCATTATGAGGGGGCGGGGAAAAGGAGCGGATTATGGAATTAAATTAAAGGTTTCTTAGGTGCAAATGATTATGACGTAGTTGCTGGTCTGCCGTTTAGCCTGTTTAAATGAATAAATGTAATTGTGAGTGGCCTTTTGAAAAGGTTAATTTTATAGAGCTGTGATAAACTACAGTGGGAACCAAGAGGGAGGCTTGAGTCAAAGGTGCTAACCTGAATCTGGTGGTTGGGATGGTGGAGTTGTCCGTAATGCTTGGAAAACGCGTTCATGGTGCTGTCTTGCAAAGAGGCGGATGAGGGGCTCTGTTTCAGTAATCTGAAGCCTGTGGTGGTGGCTGTTTTGTAGGGAAATGTTGCAGAGAGAGAGGCTAGAAGTCCCTCAAGGTTGGAGATAGTAGTTGACTTCATACTTATTGGTGAGATGATACCAATACAGTGGATCAGAGCCCAAGTCTGAATTCTTGTAGGAACCTGAGCAAGTGACAAAAAGGGAATTCCCAACCAAGGGCAGGGATATGACGTACACAAAGAAGAGAAGCTTCAAGAGATTATGATGTTGCAACGCTGAGGGGAGAAATGCAATAGGCATTGGATGTGTTGCCAGATCAGTTGTATTGGCGAAGTGGAAACTCCACCTGGGATGAAGGTGAAGATCCAGGCTGTGGTTTCACAAGGATTTCAAACCAGAGATTTAGCCTTTCTAATCTTTGTGCTCTACTCAGTGCTTAGAGTGCTGTCTGCTGCTGAGAGGGACCGTTCCCGGCTTTCTAGGCCCAGCACCTGTGCTTTGTGAACCGGATCCTCATCGCTTCTCTGGTTGTCACTTCTCAGAGGAAGAATTCTCTGATCGGACTTGCTCTGCAGCTGCAGAAGTGCTTATATAGCAGTCCTCTGCAGATTCTCATTTCACGAATTTGCCTAATTGATTTTCAATATGAAAAAATCCTGCAGTAACGAATGCTGTGGGTTAACTGTCAATTGTGTGAAGAAGTATCTGCTTCATGTTTGTTTTGGAAACTGCTGCCTTTATTATTATCATACATTTAGGGACCACCGACTGAAATTGAGAGGCTGACAGTAGTAGTTTTCTGTCTACCTACCTACATGATATGTGACTTTATAAATGGCTTGCATACAGTCAGTTGTTTGCCCTTCCAGGCGCTGAGAAGTAGAGTCATTGGTTTTTTTTACTAAGGATGGCAGTGTGTTTTCCATCACGGTTTGAGAATTGAGGGGTGCGCTTTTCCTTCAGACATGTTCTAGTTTTTAGCCTTAGCTGCAGCCCTGAATTACTTAATTTAGGACCGCTCCAGGGCTTTGTTGTGCAGGAAATAGACCAAATAATTTTAAGTGATCCCTTCTGATCTTTTGAGCCCAAGTGGCATTGTTGGTGGAGCCTGGGCATGGCAGTGACTTTGTGCTGTTAAATCATACCAATATTTTATCGAAAGAAACAGCAGCTACTGTGTTTCACCGCTGCTGACTTGTCAAAGTTGATGTTTCCTCTGTTGTGATTGCTGTGCTGTGCCTGATGAATCAGGATAGTACAGTTCATGAAGAGAAATAATTATCAGGCTAACTGCACGCTAATAAGGTTTTTATGAGTTTGATGTGTTCCCCGCATCTCCCTGAGATTGAAAGCAGGAGCGCTGCTTTGGAATTAGGCATCAGTTTGGCTGTGCTGACTCTGCCTTCGTGTTGCAGGAGTGGGTAGGCGAGCGGTGTCTGAAGTCCCTCTGTGAAGACAGCAATGACTTGCAGGATCCTGTCCTGAGCACCACGCAGGCCCAGAGGTTGATGCAGCTCATTTGTTACCCACACCGGCTGCTAGACAACGAGGAAGGCGAAAATCCTCAGCGGCAGAGGATTAAACGCATCTTACAGGTGCAGGCTCCTGGCAGAATCTAAGAGTGTCCCAGTAATTGCCTAATGCGGTGTTAGAGTGGGCTTGGCCGAAATACAGCCCTCTGAGGGGTCTGACACTCACTGTCATGGGAGCTGAGGGCGTGGGCTGGCGTAGTTGGAGCGGAGGTAAAGACTCATGTGAAATAACGTGTTCATGTGTTGCAGAACCTGGACCAGTGGACCATGAGGCAGTCCTCTCTGGAGCTACAGCTCATGATTAAGCAGACAATAAGCAGCGTGAGTTTCCGCTCAAAGGGAGCGTGCAGGGATTTGTGTTGTCAGGGTTGAAGTGGATGCTTGCGAGGTGGTGGGGAGGTGGCCTGGCAGAAGTGGCAAGAGGGAGAAAGCAAACAAAGAGGGAGTTAGCTGTGAAAGCCAAGCACAAGAAGGATGTGATGAGTCTGAGACCCGAAGAGCAGCAGCCATGAGGAAGTTGGCAAACTGAATTTGTGCTGAATTGTGTTGAAATACGCAAGCCCTGTCAGCGGGTGCTCTCAGAGAAGGACTTGGCTGTTTCTTCTTCCCTATCTCCAGGAGATGAATTCCTTGCTAGAAAATATAGCCAAGGCCACCATTGAGGTATTCCAGCAGTCGGCAGAGACCAGCTCTGCTAGCTCTGTTGGCAATGGAGTCAACAACATCAGTAGCTCAGCAAGTGCTACACCTGCCAGCAACAAATCCAAACCCATCCTCAGGTAGGTGTCATCCAAGCATGCAGCTGCCTTGTAGATGAGTCCGAATCATAGGTCGGATTGCAAATTGTTTTTCTCCCCTGTGTTGTCACAGCTCCCTGGAGAGATCAGGAGTGTGGCTGGTGGCCCCTCTCATTGCCAAGCTTCCAACATCAGTGCAGGGCCATGTGCTGAAAGCTGCTGGAGAAGAACTGGAGAAAGGACAACACCTGGGATCATCATCCCGCAAAGAGCGGGACCGTCAGAAGCAGAAGAGGTGAGCGCTGGGGAAAGGGCAGGCGATGCTTGCTGTGCTGATCCCCCCGCCTGGCAGCACAGCTCCGCCTTGGTTCTCTCTGCAGCATGTCCCTCCTGAGCCAGCAGCCGTTTCTGTCACTGGTGCTGACGTGCTTGAAAGGACAGGATGAGCAGCGGGAAGGCCTCCTCACCTCTCTGTACAGTCAGGTCCAGCAGGTAGGTGTCTTGCTTCACCCCTCACTTTCCTCAAGGGCTTGCTCATCCAGTGGGCAGGCTGTCGGGCACGTCCTTGGGGATGTTGTCTGTCTGATTATGTGCTCAGTAAGGTGCACCTTGGTTGGTGCAAGGTGCTTGAGCTGACCGTGCCAATGGATAGCGGGCAGTACGAGCTGCTCTCTCTAAACTTCAGTGTACAGCTTGTGAGGTCTGTCCTGTCTTCTATATTTCTTAGATCGTTACGAATTGGCGGGAAGATCAGTACCAAGATGACTGCAAAGCCAAGCAGCTGATGCATGAGGCCCTGAAACTACGGCTGAATTTGGTGAGCAGTTGCAGAAAAAGAGGTTAACCATATGGGGTGAAGTGTTGTCTGCCTTTTTTTTTTTTTTTTTTCCTTTTTTTGAACAAGTGCACACTGGAGGGACTACATATGTCCTGAGGCAAGGAAGTAGGAGAGGTGCTTGTGCTGCTTCTAGGCCTTGAGCCCTGCGTGGGATAGAGTGCATGGAAAAACTCCCTTGCTCTATTTTGCCAGGATAAGATCTACAGCCTTGGTCTGTGTTTGGGAGATGTGCCTTCCCCTTTCAATGCTCTTGCAGTCCGCAGCACTGTTACTTGCATCTGAGGTTTGTCCTGCTGACTGCAGTCTCCTTCAGCTCTCAGTAGGAGTTGCTCTGGTTTAGGCTTCTTTCTCACTTTTAAACCTTAGTGTTTCTTCATGGCATCCTTGTGAAAAAACTACTTTTCTTTGCCAGGTTGGGGGAATGTTTGACACGGTTCAACGCAGTACGCAGCAGACAACTGAATGGGCTGTGCTTCTCCTGGACATCATCAGCAGTGGCACCGTGGACATGCAGTCAAACAAGTAACTTTGTGGCTGACTTCTGATCCGTACGCTTCCCAAGGGAGGCAGTCATTAGCATGGCCCCTCTTCTCGTGTGAGCTAGCTGTCTCTCTAGATGATCTGTCAGAAGTACTGTGACAGCCAAAAGAGACTTTGGAGCAATAGCGGGCTATAACCTAGGTCCTGGTAGCCAAGTGCACTCCGACATATCCAGAGCAAACTTGGCTTTCCAGATCAGAGAGACAGGCAGGGGAGAGCTGAGTCTGGACCTGCTTTTTAGAGAAGCTGAATGGATAGACGGGAGGCCAGTCTCAATCTGTGATACCACACTGGACTCAGGTGCGAACACCCTGTGGTGTATAAGAAAAAGGAGGATTAGTGTGGGAGGTTAGTCAGAAAAGCGCGTGGGGCTTCTGACCGTAGGCAGGACTCTTTGCCATCTAATAACGCTTGGTGTTACTGTGACGGCAGAGGCTTTAAGTGTGCTTCTCGGGTGACTTAGACCTTTCTGCTTTGACCAACAGTGAGCTCTTCACCACCGTGTTGGACATGCTGAGCGTTCTCATCAACGGCACCCTGGCTGCTGATATGTCCAGCATTTCGCAGGGCAGCATGGAGGAGAACAAGCGCGCATACATGAATCTTGTCAAGAAACTTAGGGTGAGAGACACCGAGCCCGGTATGGAGAGCAGTGTGGGCTGTGTTGTGGTTGTCTGGATTTACCTGTGTGTCACTGTCCTGTTGCTGCTGTGTAGATGAAGCAGTAAGGGTGGCTGCAGTGGCTCTGTAGGGCTGAAGGGTGCAAAGGTGAGAGAGAGGTAATGCAGGGATGGACGTTGACACCAGAGAGGCACAGGTGGGCTTTGGATGACTTTTCCTGAGCGATTCTTCAAGTCTTCTCTATTCCACTTTGTGCAGAAGGAGCTGGGAGACCGGCAATCTGACAGCCTGGAGAAGGTGCGACAGCTACTGCCGCTTCCCAAGCAGACCCGAGATGTCATCACCTGTGAACCTCAGGGATCCCTTATTGACACCAAGGGCAATAAAATAGCTGGATTTGACTCCATCTTCAAGAAGGAGGTAAGTGAAGCTTTTTAGTCTGCATCACAGCTCCTGAGTGCAGGTGTCACCTTGTCCTCTGACGCCTTGAGTCTACACAGCTTGGGAGGCATCTGTATGCAGCACCTTGGTGCCTGCTGAGCTTGAAGTGGCTGGCTGCACGCAGACAAGCTGGCACATAACCGCATCCAAAAAGGGCAAAGCTGGGTGTTAATGCTTGGTGATACATGCTGCTGTGGCCTGAGAAGTTATTTAAACTGTGGTTTTGTACTTATGGCTATATAAAGCATAAAGAGAAACCCATAATCGCTGTCACATGAGTTACTGGGCAGTGCCAGTGTGCAGAAGACGGGCGGAGATGGGATGAAAACTGGCAGTTGCTGATGAAGGCTTTTAGAAGTGATTGCTTTGCCACACGGAAGAGCGGGGACCGCTAGTAAGGGCTCGGGCTGTTTTCTAGAACGCGTGGAATAGAGCCTGAAGAAAGCATAGAATTTCCTGTGCCCACGTAGGAGAAACAACAGGGACTTGGAGGTTCTTATCTCTTTTGCTTTAAAGGGTTTGCAAGTCTCTACAAAGCAGAAGATTTCTCCTTGGGATCTGTTTGAGGGCTTAAAGCACTCAGCCCCCCTCTCTTGGGGATGGTTTGGGACAGTCCGGGTGGATCGCAAGGTGTCTAGATTTGAGGAGCAGCAGAGGCTTCTTCTGTACCACACGCACTTGAAACCTAAGCCCCGCAGTTACTACCTGGAGCCGTTGCCGCTGCCCCCTGAAGAGGAAGAGCCTCCTACACCTGTAGCTTTAGAGCCGGAGAAGAAAGCTGCAGAACCAGCTAAGGCTGATAAAACAAGCTCCAATCCTGCCACCTCTACTGAGGAACGCAAGAAGAAACAGAGCAAAACCAAGAAACGCAACCAATCTGCCAGCAAAACTGAGGTAATTGACTGCCCAACAGCTATGGACCTCCCGTGTCCATACCTCCTAGTCACGGAGCGCTCCCTTGAGTCTTCCTGAGGAGCCCAGGAGTGGTGTAATGGTGAAGATGGGATGTGTTTCCTCTCAGCTGGGAGTGCTGGAGCTCCATCCTGCTCTCCCTAGCCTGGGGCAGGGTAAACATTTTCTTGATCCCTGATGGGAGGGAAGGGGGCTGCCCGACTCGGATAGCATCCCAGGCTTCCTCTTATGGCCTTTGCAACCCTTTCATACTCTTCATCCATTCATGAATTCCCAGTGCACGTTGATCTTTCTTACTCCTCCTTTGTCTTTGCAGGATTTTGTGTTGGGCCCTAGCCGAGGGGTTTCCTATGGAGTTGGTATGCCTACGGATCTCCTGCATCACCAGTCAGGAAGCACTATGTCGAGGCTGGCGTATGGGCAGTCACCAGTAGGTCTCTATGCCCAGAATCAGCCCCTTCCAGCAGGTAGGTGCACAGGAGAGGTGACCGTATTGCACCTGTTTGAGAACCTCTTGTAAGAACGCCTTCTGTGAGATGGTCCTGCACGGCTCCCTGCATTTTCCCCTTTTGCCTGTCACGTGTCTAGACACAGTGATGAACAGTCATTCTGGAGCTACAGGGCTCATCAGCAGCGTGCGACTGATCAGCCTGTTTCTCTTCCTCTTGCAGGTGGCCCTCGCCTGGATACGTCCTACAGACCTGTACGCATGCCACTGGGGAAGCTCGTTCAGAGTCGTCCTCCCTATAGTGGTGTGCTGCCCCCCGGGATGGGGAACATGATGGGCATTGACCCCTCCTACAAGCCCGCGGTGTACAGACAGCAGCCTCCGGTGTCCCAGGGACAGATTCTGAGGCAGCAGCTTCAGGCGAAGTTGGTAAGTCAGAGCTGTGCCCTTGCTGGTGCCGGACCTCGCCGTACAGCAAGCCCGAGTTGTTTGCCGGGGCTGTCCCTTCTAGCCAGAACTCTCCAGCCCCGTCTCTGGTTTTATCCTGGAAAGAAACAGAGTCTTGTGGCTAGTCTTCTGGTGCAGCACTGTGTGTGCCACCTGCTCTGTGGGCCCGCGTCACTGACCGTTGGTGAGGCTTTCAGTAAGGTGCACTGGGGTATCCGTGGCTGTGAGGGGCATCTGTTGGGCAGGGAGAAGGGCACGTCCTGGCTGTGGGGTGGTAGGGGTGTTAGTGGCCTGTTTGTCAGGGTGGCGCAGAAGCTACCAGCATCTGCGTGCTGTGCAGCGGCCTCGTAGGTCTAGCAGTGAAGCTACTTGTCTGGTTTGGTGGGAGCTGCCGAGAAGAGAACAGCAGCGTCCTCCCCTGTGGAGATGTTGAAAAAACTGTTTCTCTGTTGCCTTCCAGCAGGGTCAAGGCATAATGGGACAGCAGCCTGTGCGCCAGATGGCTCCAACCCCATCCTATGGAGCGCTGCAGCCCTCACAGGTGAGTGGCGGTGGCCACAGGTAAGACTGGAATCTGGCCCCAGCACAGAGCAGCATCTTTGTTTCTGCTGCTAAATCCTGACATGTCTTGACTCTTCTTGCTCCTCGTTCACTGGGCAGCGTGAATCTGAATCCCAGAGATGAGCAGCCTCCTGACACTGTTTGCAGGAGGCCGATGTGCTGTGTTCCAAATTCTCTCTTGTACCTTACCCCATGACCGAAAAAGGCTTTTTGTTTCATTTTAGGGTTACACACCTTACGTCTCCCACATAGGCCTTCAGCAGCACCCCTCCCAGTCAGGCACCATGGTACCTCCTACCTATTCCGGCCAGCCCTATCAGAATTCCCACCCAAGCTCTAATCCTGCCCTGGTGGATCCTGTTAGACAGATGCAGCAGAGACCGAGCGGCTACGTACACCAGCAGGCCCCTGGCTATGGGCACACCTTGGGCAACACGCAGAGGTACCTCCCGCTCTACTGGATACTAATAAGCTGTATTTCTTCACGGGCTGCCCTGCTCTGCTCAGACAACCCGAACAGCAACGTGTGAAAAGCCTGTTCTCTGCGCTCTATTAGACAGCGTCTGAGTCCTGTGCACCCTCAGGGGAACATCCTTATCCATTTTCCAGTCCTGGGAAGAAACGGAGAGGCAGGATGAAATTCGGAGACGCTAGTTGCAGGCAGAAGACAGTGTTACTGGCCAGAGAAGGATGGAATTGGGAAGTATGAGGAAAATGACGTGGGAAAGACATAGTTTTGGTTTTACATCTAACTAGCAGATCTGATGCACCTCATGAGGTTCGACAAGGCCAAGCGCAGGGTCCTTCACCTGGGTGAAGGCAACCCTCCGTATCAGTACAGGTTGGGGGATGAAGGGATGGAGAGCAGCCCTGAGGAGTGGGACTTAGGGGCATTGGTGGGTGAAAAACTGGACGTGAGGCGGCAATGTGCGCTGGCAGCCCAGAAAGCCAAACACATCCTGGGCCGCATCCCCGGCAGCGGGGCCAGGGAGGGAATTTGCTCCTCTGCTCCGCTCTGGTGAGACCCCCCTGCAGTGCTGCTTCCTGCTCTGGGGCCTCAGCACAGGAGAGACATGGAGCTGTTGGAGCAGGTCCAGAGGAGGCCACGGAGATGATCAGAGGGCTGGAGCCCCTCTGCTGGGAGGACAGGCTGGGAGAGTTGCGGGGGTTCAGCCTGGAGAAGAGAAGGCTCTAGGGAGATCTTATTGTGGCCTTCCAGTACTTAAAGGGGGCTACAGGAAAGATGGGGAGGGACTTTTTAGCAGGGCCTGTTGCGACAGGACAAGGGGTGATGGCTTTAAACCAAAAGGGGGGAGATTTAGGCGAAATATAAAGAAGAAATTTTTTACAACGAGAGTGGTGAGACACTGGCCCAGGTTGCTCAGAGAGGTGGTGGCTGCCCCATCCCTGGAACCATTGAAGGTCAGGTTGGACGGGGCTCTGTGCAACCTGATGTGGTTGAAGATGTCCCTGCTCATGGCAGGGGAGTCAGACTCGCTGGCGTTTAAAGGTACCTTCCAACCCAAACTAGTCAATGATTCCGTGATTTGGGATTTCCACTGCTCCTGAGCAGACATAAATCCAGCAGGGAAACCACACAGGACAGTGGGCTGAGGACTGTTACTTAGGGCTTCTAGAGAAACAGGTTGGATGAAACCCTTGAGAGGCCCTGGTGTCCGTCGCCTTGCTGCAGAGAGGCAGCGTGGTTTGCAAGGTGTTATTTGGACTGTCTGTCTTGTTGATGGCAGAAGTTGGGTTTGGATTAAAGAAGCTTTCTGACCATGAATCTTTTACTCCATAAGCTTGTCCTCTTCTCTTGCAGGTTTCCTCACCAGTCAATACAGCAGACTCCCATGATGAGTGGGATGAACCATTTGGGTCCACAAGGAGTTCCCTCAGCAATTCGACCCAGCCAGATACTGCCTGACCAGCAGCAGCAGCAGTACCTGAGGCAGCAGCAGCAACAGCAGCAGCAGATGCTGAGGGTGAGTGGGTGCTGACAGGAGGAAGGCAGCTGGAGCTGGAGGAGGCTTGCCCAGCGCCTCTTACTTTTGTGTCAGCAACGCTCTGCCCTGCACCTCTGTGCCAGGAAGGGTGTCAGCTCCCTTGGGGGCTGTCTGTAATGATTTGCTAGCTGATTCTCCCTTAGAGCTGGCCCCTCCTGATGAAGACCCCTGCTGCACTGCCTTTTTTCAATCCCCCAGCGTGAGCTAAAGGAAAGTTAGGAGCAGTAAAGGTCTCTTTAGTCTTCTGTGGCCTGTATCCCACCTCTTTCTGCTCCATCTGAGCCCATAAGATTGTGCAGAAAGCTAACTGTCTTAGAAGTGTTGCAAGAGCTAGAAACAAAGTGAAAATCCCTCTGGCCACACAAGAGCAGGTAGAGTTATTCCTTACGAGATCATTTTTAGGGGCATAACTGCGTTTTCACAAGATCAAAATAAGCGTTGGTTGCACTTTCCAGTGGCAGGAAGTCTGGTGTGACTCAGTCCATGTACTTCACATCTAACAGCGGCTGGTGAAAAACTGATCCAAAGTAAGCCGTTAGACCCAGTTCTCTAGGTTCAAAGAAGTTTGCAGGCACGTGTCAACAGACATGAGTATTCCGTGGGTTTGCATTATGGTCTTACGAATATTAAATACATACGTGATACACAGATATGAATATGTTTCTTGGAGTTACAGAAATATATTGCATTGACAGAGAAACACAGGAATAGTTTGGGTTAATTGGTGAATTGCATACCTTATGACAAGGCCTAGTGAACTTGTAGAATATGGGGAGACTTTACGTGGCACGGAGCGCTGAGGCTGTTTTCTGAGAGGGGCCGGAGCGAGACAGTGGTTCCCGCAGAGAGCTGCGGTCAGCAGTACTTGAGAATTGCTGCCTTGCACTGGACAAGAGACTGCCTGTAGCATGGTCAGCAGCTTTTAGTCCTTTTGATGAGTAGCACCCCCCGACTGTTCACTTGGCTTCTCTTAGCATTCTCCATCACTCATATTTAGAAAAAGAACATGCCTCAGACAAATTGCTAGTGCTTCTCCTAGCTCAGTAACTTCATGTATACCTTCAGCTTTTAGCTGACATTGCTTGGTTGCTTATGGAAAAAAAAAAAAAATGGAATGCCCCAAATCTCCCTTGTCACTGTGGCTTCTGCTGCGTTATCGGAGGCGTACCAGATGCAAAACAGGCTCCTGGTCCTTGGGTTGACTGTCATGATGCAGTGGCTTGTAGAAAGGACGGGTGGGCCTTTTTGTTTCTCTTGCCTGGGTTGGTAGTCAGCTGTTGCAAGAAGGCAGGACATGAAATCGGGAGGGGTGTCCTGGCTCATTTAGCCATCTGCTTTCTTGTGTACCCAGGTCATAGCATCCAGACTGGTTTAAGATGGAAGTTAGGAAGCTGTTGCAGAAACTCACTCCCTTTGGGTTGAATCCTTGACCCAAGCCTCAACATGTTTGTGACTGGTTCTTGTATCCAATTATTAATGTCCACTGTGTCCTGTTGTTTACTGGCGCTTTCTCTCTGGTGTATTCCTAGGGAGCACTTCCAGCTTCCATAGGTCAGGTTTTTCTAACCTCTCATAAGGTACTGTCCCTTCTCCTGTTGTATTTTTGTCTGTTTTCTGAGTTTGTTCAAGGTTTGAACCTTACCCTTTTGAGCCAGTGGTCGGAACTGTACCTAGCATCACCATGTTGGCGTTTTTTAGTAGCTTTGTATTTCTGCTAGAAATTCCTCTGTTGATCTAGAGAGTTCAAAACTGTATTGGCAGATAGGAGAAATGTCTGAAAAATAGGATAAACAAAAAAACCCTTGAGATTTGTGGTTATATTCTGACTCCCAAGTTCAACATGCGGAATATTCTTCTCGCCGTAAGTAGTTCTGCCAATGTCTAGGTTAGAGCACTGCATCCAGTTTTATCCACATCCTTTTACTGGAGTGCAACATCAGCTGGCATGGGTGGCAGAGAAGGGCAGCAAGATAGATTAAAGAGTTGGGGAATGTGACTGAGAAGGAAAGGCTACAATACCTGGTCACCAAGTTAGAGGCAGAGGCAAGAGGAGAGATAAGTCTTTAAATTTTTTGTCTTCAATAAAACCTTATCTGTTCTTGTCCCTTGGCTGTAGGACAAGAAATGGCCTTAAATAATAACATATGAGATTCGGGGTAGAGATTAGGGAAAACTCCAGCAGTAGGAGTAACTGTGGCCTGGAGTGGATTGCATACAGAGGTTAGAGGAACTCTGTTGCTGCCTCTGGAAGAATTTTGAGAACAGGTCAGGCAAATACTCAGTGAAGTCAGTATTGCTGATCTGAACCAGGAGGCGAGAGATGAACCAGCTAACCACTTGAGGTAGCTCTTAGTTGTTTTCTGTTCCTCCTAGTCATTGCCCAGCTGACCAGCAGACTCATAGTTCTCTTCATGCCATCTGCTGTTACCTCATCTTGCAGAAGAACTTAGTTACTGTCCCTGTATTTCTTGCCACTTCTCAGCCTGGGGCAGGGTCTTGGTGAAATCTGGGTAATTTAGGTACCTGTAAAGAAATGGTGTTAGAGGGTACGTTAATGCGTGGAACATCCTTAACTCCTTCAGCCCTTCCTGTGCCCTGTTGCTGTGTCCGTTGCCCAGACGGTTCCCTGATGGTCCCTTCTGTTTTGTCTTCCCAGCAGCAACAGCAGCAGCAGCAACAGCAACAACAGCAGCAGCAGCAACAGCAACAACAGCAGCAGCAGCCGCCGCCGCCGCAGCCACAGCCGCAGCAGCAGCCCCAGGTCTCCACAGTGCCTCAGCCACAGGCGCAGGGCCAGCCCCCGGGGCTGGGGATGCAGGCTCTTCCCCCCCAGCAGCCCATTGTGAGTGTTCCCTCGGAGGCAGAGGGACGGGATAGTCCGGCACAAATCCAACGGTGCTCCACCTGCATCCTCCCCTTCTCCCTCCCCTGCACTTCCTGGGGCTTGTGTGAACGCTGAGGCAGCCAGCCGGGTGATGTGGTTGTAATTACCTTTCTCTCTCTGCAGTTCCAGCGCCAGGGCCTTCAGCAGACGCAGCAGCAGCAGCAAACAGCTGCTCTGGTTCGACAGCTTCAACAGCAGCTTTCCAGTAAGCCTTAGTGTTCTTCATCCTGTCCCTCGTCTCCTCCCTGCTCTTTTCTCTTGCAGGTACCCTGGTGTAGAGAAGCAAGGCCGAGTCAGACTGTCTGTTTGAGGCCATAAATGGTGCTGGTAGGGAGGTGGCATCAGGACTTAGAGCTCCTGCCCCAAGGGGGCACGGTAGCAGGGCTGGCAGTCCTCACCAGCTTGTGAGCAACCTTCCAGACCTTTCTTCTGCTGCCTGCAGAGGGACGAGAGAGCTGAGTCTTTGTTGGGGCTGCCATGCAGCTTCCCGGAAAGGATCCGGTCTGCAGCTTGGAAGTATTTGGAGGTATTTGTTGTGCTGCAGATGACCTCTGAAGGGCACAGGGGCACACGCTTGGAGGATGACCCGGAGATGCTGTGTTCGTGTTGTGATCAGGACGAGACTTCTTGGAGGCAGGGAGGGTACTTTGGAAAGCGTTGCTGCACCCTTGGTGTGTTTGTGGTGTGCTGTGGGCTTTTGTGGCTCCGATCACAGACAGGGTAACGGCATGGATGGAGCTCAGTCTGGCACTGTATTCCTATAATCTGCACTGAACTGCTGGCTGGGGGACCTAGAAACAGAGCCTGGTGGCTGTGCAGTTCCCTTCTGAACGGCCTGCTGTTTTACCGTCACCTCACTGGCTTTTCTACCTTAAAAATGGCAGACATGCTGTGAAAATGCCCAGAAATGGACTGCTCAGGTTTGGGGTTTTTTTGCAGTGTATTCTGAGACTGCTAGATGTAATAATATATGGAGTCAGGGCTTGGAAATTGTGCTTATACTTGCTCCCTGATGGAAAATTCTTAGTCCTTGTGACCAAAAAAAAACCCCAATCCACCTCCCTAAACCAGAAGTTTTAATGTGCTAAGTTTCCCACTAGCCTGATTCACAAACCACAAGTCTGTGCAAGGATCTCAGCCAGGACGTTCAAGTCTAGGAAGACCTCATGTAAGAATCTGAATATAACAGAATAGCCGTATTTTTGTATCCTGTCTGTACCGCAAACGGAGCTGTTTTATATAGAACAGATGCGTGGGTCCAATGCAACCATGTGTCAGCATGCAGCTTCCATGCTCCCTCATTGGGTTTGCATCGGTTCCACCAAGAACCATCTGGAGTTCTTATTTGTAGTGTCTGGGATGGAGTGGAAAGCAGGACATAAAGCAAGAACAGCCTGTGTAGGAGGGGGGCAAAAATAGTTTGGCCCCAGGATAGGCTGCGTTAAGACGCTCCAGGGTGTCCCTGAAAATGCTGTTGTCCGTTAGAGTTGAGAAGGAGAGCGGGCCAGCCAGGTTACACTGGTCTCCTTTTATTTAGGCTGACTTAGGGCCAAACATGCTGACAGGGTTTCAGGAAAAAAACTACAGAATTTTATTTATTGGACAGTACCTGAGTATACTGTGAGCGCTGTACATCACAAAACGTCGGTCCCCACAGTTTGGAAGTTCATGAGGTTCTTGAATGTCGCTTTACCGTTTTTCCTGCCCTTTTTGTGCCACCTGGAAATCCTTTGGGCATGTCCTTCATTTGTCCCAAGATACTGGCAGGGAGCCAGGATAGCTGTCTCTGAAACCTTCACTAACTCTGGTTTCTGAGGGTGCCTCAGCGTTTGACACTAGCTGTCTGAGCAGTGTGCATGGCTGCAGGTGGTGTGCAATCTTAAAGGGCTGATTTTTCTTTCAAAATCTGCAATAATTCATCCATAAACTCATCTTCCCAGCTAGCTGCTACCTTTCAGGGCTTTGTTATGGGGCACCAGTTCCACCACAAGGGATAGAGAGATCTCTGGAGAAGCTTCAGAATTGGGACTGGCACGTATCTGTCTGTTCCTCAAAGAATGTGGGGTCCCGACTGCGCTGCTGCCTGAAGGCTTGGATAAATGAGCAGAGCAGGGAGTGCCATAAAATGTTTAATATCTTTATTGATGATCTGGATGAGGGGATTGAGTGCACCCTCAGTCAGTTTGCAGATGACACCAAATTAGGCGGGAGTGTTGATCTGCTGG
>VZSF01010870.1:61004-71960 GCA_013398295.1 Chionis minor | reverse complement strand
CGGGTCTGGCGGAGCGGGGGGTGCCGTTAGTGGCCGGGCTCCGGGAGCGAGGGGACACTAGTGTCCCTCTCCCGCTGGGTGTCAGACAGCGGCTCCGTCGCCCGGCGCTGCCTGGCCCTGGGCGGGTGGTGGGTCAGGCTCACGGCGCGGGGGCCGCTGGTGGCTCCGCCGATGCGCCGTGGCCGGATCCGGCGCCGTTCACCGGAGCCCGGCTCCGTCGCGCCCAAAGCCCGGAAGCCGTAAGCGCGGTGGGCGACAGTCAGCGCTGGGGTCCGGCCACGTCCAGCGCGGTCAGCGAGGGAGGAGTGACGGGGGACGTGAGACCAGCCGGTCCCGCTCTGGATCACACTCGCCTAAATGGTGACGCCGCCCGGAGCCTCCGCTGGCAGCCTTTCACAAGGCCACGGACCTCCCTCGGGGAGGTGGCTCCGGCATGATGTCCCTGCCATGCTGGGATTTTCCTCCCATTCTTTGGGGGTGCCTGGTCCGACGCAGCTGCTGGCTCGGCCCCGGGTGACAGCAGAGGGGCTGGGGTGCCCCCGCGGATGGGCACGTGTGGGTGCTGTGGGAGGGCTGGCGGAGCCAGCTCCTCGCGCGCCCCTGTGCTGGCCACGCTTCGTGTCAGCCTGGTGGGACCATCTTTCCTCTGGAAGCCAGGGTGCTCTGTGGCATGGGGGGCACCTGCCAGCTGGGGAAGGGGTGGCTGTGTCCCCAGAGAGCCGCCAGTTGCCAAGACGGGGTCACTGGGAAGTGCATGTGCCATCTTCTCTCCCTGCTCTGCACCAGAGCGTCCATGCCAACCCCTGGCGCGGAGCTGGGCGCCCTGAGGTCCCCCTCAGAGCAGACCTCCTCCTGCTCGCTGCAGCGCAGGTGGCCATCACCAGAGCTGGCGTCTGCAAAATGGTTAAAGGCTGACATTTAGAGGTCACACTTTTAGCATTGTGCATGTGTTTGCTTCATTTGCATTTGTAGTTAGCCCAGCTCGAGGCTTTGCCACTTGCATGTGCAGTTGCCATGGTTACATGTGCAGTCGGGATGTGGAGTTTGGTTGGACACCTGCAAACATGCAGCTCAACCTCCAGAGCACCAGGGCAGGAGGAAAAGCTGCTGAGATGCAGGGCAGCCCTCGGACCTGGGCGGGTAGGCCCGGTGCAGCGATGCGCCGAGGAAATGGAGTCACAGTGCCCATATTGGCAAGATCTGCACCCTGCTGCCTTGCACAGCCTCTGACCGCACGTACTCGACGCGCGATGTGCACCTCGGGCAGCGCTGCTGGAGAGGGAGGTTGAGCCCACGCCAAGGGGGTTGCCTTGGACCTTACATCTGGGTCCGTCTCCTTCCCAGACTCCGTGCAGAGGCTCTTCTCCCAAAGGGCTGGCGTGAAGGTGGCGGAGAGCAGGGCGGCGCGGGCCGCGGGAGCGGAGATGCTGTGCAGGCTGGCAGCGCCTCACCCGCAGCCTGGGGCCTGCCAAGCCTTCAGGAGGCAGCATGAGAATTGGCAAGGCGCTGTGCCGAGGCTCCAGCTGTGGTGGCTGCGTCTCTCCTGTCCCTCTGTGGTGTCTGCTCTGGGTGCTCAGGACCGACACACACAGGGACCTGGTCCAGGTGCCTTTTGACTAGGATCACGTTGAGTCTGGGAGTGAGAGCAAGGAGATAGCGTCTGCCAAAATCCTCTGGCAGGTCCATGTTGGCCTTGTCTTTATGTTGAGGGGGGAGGAGTTTTGGGACAGCAGGTACAGAAGAGACCTTGAGGTCATCAAGTCTCTAAGCTCTGTCTAAACCATTCCTGAGCAGCATCAGCTCAGCCAGCTCCTAAACCTCCCCAACCACAGCGGTTCTGCTGCCTCCCAAGCAGTTTGCTGCTGTCTTCCCATGTCCTTCCTGCTAGGAGCTACTTCTGTGCAGCAGGCAGGGGAGAAGGGAAGACCTCGTGGCTGTCTAGGAGCAACTGTGGCCTCGGACAGACCGGGGTCCGTGCTGCACTGGTGGCAGCTGGAAGAGCTCAGTAACAGAAGGGTGGAAGGATGGTGGGAAGCGATGGGGACGTGGAGCACGTGTCTGGGCACGAACTGTGGAGGAGCCACGGAGGAACCTGTAAAAACTCCCAGCAGACCATGGCGGGGCTGACTGTCTGCTGTGCTGGGGCTCTGCAGCGGGTGCAGGGAGCTGGGGCAGGGACAGCTTGGCTCTGTCCTTAGGGCTTTCCGTGCCGCTGGGATGGGGCAGCTATTTACTCCCTGTGGGATCCCAGACAGAGAATCCTCCATGATGGTCTGTGGTTACTGGCTGCCGTTGGCAGAGTGTTGCGGAAGATGCTTCTTAGTCAGGGTCTGGCATTTGCCATTTGTACCTGCGTTTGTACCACAGCCGGGGACACGCAAAGGTCTTGGGTGGGCGAGGGGGGGCGGTGGTCGCAGCAGGGCCAGGCCAGCAGGAGGAGGCGGGGTGGATCCTGGTACGCAGGTGCTCAAGGAGAGCTGGGTTTGAGGACTGTGCCAGAGCCGAGTGGTGCTGCGCGGTGGACTAAACGCTCCGGTGGTCCCCGACTGCGATGCTCCCCGGAGCTGGAGGCAGGGAGCAGGCTGTGACCAGCACTGTGCGCTGCTGGCCTCAGCAGGATTCTGCAACGGGTGTGAGGGGAATGAATAAAAGGTCCTGCCATTGCCAGAGCTGGCGGTTTGAACCCCTGTCGTTTAGATGCTGGAGCAAGTCTGCAGGGGAAACGGGGATGAAGCAGGAGTGGTTGAAAGATGTAGGCGCTTCCGGTTCGAGCTGCCAGGTCCTGTGTGGTGCCTGTGGCTCCTGGAAGTTTTCCCTGGTTAGGAGGATACGTGCTGTTTGGAGGTTTGTCTGGGCTCAGTAGCGATGTGGTATTGCAGTCCGTGATGAAACCTGTGTTCCTGCTTAGTCTTGCAGTTGTGGAGAAACTCTGCCCTTGTGATTTATTTTTTTTTGCCGTGTTGGCTGCCCGGCAGTGGGGCAGGCGTGTGGCCGGTGGGGGGGAGGTGGGGGATTGTCTGCGAGCAAGACTTTGTGCTGGGGAGCACTGTTTGGGCTGAGACCGCCTTGGCAAGGAGCTCAGGGGATCGTTGGTAAAAAAGCCTTGTTCCTGACACTGCAAAATGCAGAACAGGGGAGTAACATCTGTTATTTTCAAACTGCATCACAGTGTGAGCGTATCCTGCGAGGTGCCTGGCAAGCAGAGCCAAAGCTTTGCCTGGTGGCCAGATGCTCTAGCCATGCCAGCAGAGCAGGTGGCAAAGTTTGGGGAAGGTTGCAGAGCCAGCGCGTACAGGGCTCGTAGCGTGCGCGAGCCTTGTTTGGGCCAGGGCCCGGGCTGCTGGGGCTCTCTGAGGGCGAGGATGGTTGGCAGAGGCTGGTGTCAGGACAGCTTTGGAGATGGGGAGGGGTTGGGAAGGGGACCACTGAGAATGCCCTTTGGCGTGGTGCTCAGGGGCTGCAGGGACTTTGCTTTCCTCAGGGATTCATTAGCCGCTGCTCTAAAGGAGAGGGAGAGGAAGCCCAAGTCTGCAGCGTAGCCCAAGTGTCTGCACGCCACTTGCCACGGCGGTGGCCGCGACCATCTTCTGATGCCAGCAGCTAGTGCTAAAGGAGTTGTGGAGGTGAGTCTGTGAGTCAGGCTGGCTTTGTGTCTTTCCTCTACCCTTACGTGACTCCAGGCACCTCTGAGCAACTTGAGGACTCGTGGGACAGTGATGCAGGAGAGCGGGGCAGGGGGTCGCTCTGTGTCTCTGTCTCTAGAGCCGCCCCGGGGAGCCGAGGAGAGATGTGTGGGCGTTGAGATCATTGTGGAGTCAAATGCCTGGAAGTTGCAGCAGGAATGGTCAGAGGTCTGACGGCCTCTGTGCAAAAATGGCTAAACAAGGCAGGGTTCTTCAGACTGGGAAAGAAACAGTAGAAGATGGATAAGATCCATCTGCAGGAGGCCAGGTGAGAAGGGATAGAGGCTAACTGTTCACTGTTGCTTTCCATGCGAGTACAAGGTCACATCGAATGAAGCTAGCAGGAGGTGCCAAACAGGAGGAGGGGCGTTGCCTCTCACAGACGTGCTGTCGAACTGCACAAGTCCTCAGAACAAGGTGTCACGAACAGCGAAACCTTACATTTGTTCCAGGAGGAACGGGATAAACTCAAGAAGCACAAGAGATTTCCCCAGAAGCAATAAATACACCGAGATCCACCTCTCACTTGGGCAGCTGCTGAGCTGCAAATTGCTCGTGCGTCCGATTACTGGCAAGAAAGTACAGAGGGCAAGGTGGACCCTCAGTCTGAGCTGTTATTGTCATAACATTGTGCCTACCAGAGCAGGTGGAGCCAGGAGGGAAAACCGGACTTTGGTAAAGAAGGATGATGGGTTTATCCCTGTCCAGCTCGGTGTTCCTTCGCTTGGCGCAGGGTGGCAGATGACTGCTCAGCCCCGCTGGGTGCTCTCCACATGTGATGGAGGTGCTGGTGGGAGAGGCAGAACCTGTGCTAAGCACCAATCCTCTGCCTTGGCACCACAGGACCCTTTGCTGGAGAATTCTGATGGACTTTTGTCTGCTGAACAGTTGCTAATTTGGTTGGTTTGAAAATGGATGGCAATATCCCTTCCCTCCTGTGTTACCTGGTGTTTCTGCTTCCTGTGGGGCACAGGGCACCCACCCAATACAATGGCAGCAGAGCTGGAGTCTCATCCCAGCATCATCCTGGTTCTCTGGTTCTCACTGCACGTGGTGGGTACTGTGGATCACTGGGGATCCTCCTGGGTCTGCCCGTTCTCACATACGTCAAGAAGCAGTCTCGGTTTTGTTCCTGGTTTTATGCCCAGATGAGGAAAGTTTCATGTCCTGCTACCAGTGAGGGTCCAATTCAGCCTTACTTCAGCATATGTGGGGTGCCAGAAGGACGTCCCCCAGCTCCTCGAACAGTCCAGAGACGTGAAAGGCCAGCGGGGAGATGTGAGGCTCGGCTTGGGAGAGGTTTGCTTCTCGTGGGGGAAGTAGACTTGGAGAGGAGGATGCAGGGATGAGGTGGGGATCTAGCGGACCCCAGTGGGTTTTGGGTAGGGGCAGCAGGATGAGACCAAGCAAGGTTGATGCTCATGAAGAAGATGCTGTTTCCCATCCTCATGACTTCCAGGAAGACCCTGTCTGCGGGGTCTGAGGGCCGAGGGAAGTATCCAGCCAGCACGATGGCGCCCTTGCAACCGCAAAACTGAAATCTGCCCTTGGCTGGCAGCCATCAGGGGACAGATCCTGTGCCTCGAGGGAGGAACAATCTCTGTTTCTGCCTCATTGCCATTTTGGTCTCTGTTTCCGCTGGGCTCTCCTGATGAAGATCTGAGGTTGCAGACCTGGGCAGGAAACTGCTGTACTTTGATGCTTGCAACCTGAAGAGGAGCCAAGTGGTTGCCTGCTCTTCGTAAGAAAAACCTCCTCCCACGTTTGCTGGGAGCGATGCTTCAAAGTGGGCACCCAGAGCTGCGCTCGGGGACCTCTGAGAAGCAGCAGGGAGCATGGGAACCTTCTTGGCACAGGGGCGTCACCTTTCCTTGGCATTGCTGGTCCTTGCAGTCTGCCTGTATGTCCTGCTTCATCCTGGTCTGCTCCCTTGGAGAGACGGGGCATCCGTAGGCTACCGGATTTGCTCCGGTCCAGCTTATTTCTTAACACTAGGCAGCCTTTACAGTAAAATGCATTAAAGGATTTTTTTTTTTTTTTTTTCCCAGCGGTTTTAGGCTTTCTGCCTTTTTGGTGCTTGAAGATAGAAAATATGGGGGGAGAAATCTACAAGGGAAAATAGAAAATACATTTTTTGATTAAATTTGAATGGCCTTCCTTCCTAGCTGCTGGCTTGCCTGGCCTCCAGTCCTTAGCAAGCCCTGGTTGTGTGAGCAAGAGTCAGACGTGGTGGAGCTGCCCTGGCTGCAGGCTTCAGCATGGGGCGTTTCCGTGGGCTTCATCTCGGTCACGCCAGCTTCGGTTTTGGTTTGGGAACACGAGTGGCTGATGGCCCTTGCTGAGGGCAGGCTTCCCTGCTTGAGGAAGCTGCTTGTCTTGGTTGAATAGAGGCTGTCGTGGGCTTGGGCTGGACTGTCTAACTGCCTGAGGCCCTTCCAAGGTGACTGACACCACCTGTGTCCAGGCTGCCAGCTCTATGTGAAACCTGTGACGGTGGCGATCTCTGGCTGTGACGCCCGTATGAACTCTTTAGATAGCCCACCGGAGCATGTAGCAAATCTGTGCATTTCCCAAGTTCCTGGGAAAGCCTTTAGGGTTTCTGGGGAAACCAGTAACTTTGGAACGGGCTTTTCTCTTATTCGGTTGCGGACGGGTGTTTTTGGATGCTGTGCCATGCCAGCAGCATGCGTGGGTGGCTGCTGTGCCAGGGGCCCTGGGGCTCCCCTCGCCCTGGTGCTGCCCCAAGCGTGGAGGGCGCTGCCGGCGCTGTGGCAGCTCCACCGTGAGCCACTGCCGGCTGTGTGGGACCGGCAGCTTTGCCCGGGAGATCCTCCGCTGCCGCCAGCCATTATCCTCGGTGCTGGCACTCAGCAGCAGGGTGGGGTGAGGGGGAAGACAGATGTGGAGGGGGAGGGTGGCTTCTCCAGCACCTGTGCCTTATTCTGGAGCGCGCAAGTGTGAAATTCAATTTGTAGATAAGCCGTAGCTGGTGAGGAACACAGGCCACGGTGTCTGCTGGAGCCAGGCGGTGTCTGGGAGCAGCGCGGCCAGCATGCACAGCATGTCCTGCCTGCCAGCTCTTGCGGAGGCTGACGTCACCTTGGAGGAGCAGTGGCTGCTGCAGGACGTGGCTGCTTGACGCTGTGTCATGTTGGCTCCGGCTGTGCAGCCCCGGCTGCCGGCAGGGGCCCTGCCGAGAGGTGCTGCCCCGGGGGTTGGTTCCCCCCACCTTGCAGAGGCGAGGGGCACGGTGCAGCTGGAAGCGAGAGGGACCTGGTGCTCTCTGCCACCAGCAGCTTGCAAGCTGGGCGGTGGGGAGGACAGGCATTGTGGACAGAGGAGTCCGTGGTGCCCCCAGTATTGGTGGCATTTTCCCCACCTTCACGTTTGGATCTTCCTGACATTTCCAGTGAGTGCCGGCTTGCTGGCGGGAGGGAAGAGGTGTTCTAGCATTAGCAAATGCAGCTTGCAGTGGCCCATGCTCTGTCCTGCGTGCCTTGCTACCAGTGGTCACAGCTCCCTTTCTCCTGCCCCAGTTCAGAGCTTTCTGGGTCTCTCACCTCCGAGTGGGAGTGCTTTTGCAGAGAGCAGCCTCTGTTGTGGATGAAGACACCAGTGCTGTGAGGAGGGGAGTGTGGTCACCCGGGGCAGCCCCAGCAGACCTGCAGCTCGGTGGTGTCCTGGTCCTCATTGGTGGCTGCTGCTGGGGCCAGCCGTGTCCCCAGGCAAGCTGCAGTGTCACGGAGTGGTGGGTTACTGCTGATGCTGTCGGTGGGCCTGGAGGGCGCACCAGCATGGTGATGCCAGGATGATCAGTCTGTCTGGGTGTCCTTGCTGGAAGCGCTGGTCCCCCGATCCCAGCTTGACTCTTGCAATATGGTCAGAAAATCACGTCTGGTCAGGGCTAGTGGCACTAACACACAACTCAGCAGCTTGTGTCAGGTGCGATGTGGTAGGACACTCACCTCTTCGAGTGGGGTGACGGGCTGGGGTTCAGTCGGGGTGTCCCTCTGGTGCAGCGCAGGACCTGCAGCTCTCCTCGCTGCGGGAAGCCGGGGGCATGCGGCGGCACGGCCCTGCATCCCGGGCTCGGGGCGCGTGGGTCTGTGCAGAGCCTCTCTGGTGTTTCACCTGGAAGTGGGGACCGTTGTAACAAGGTGGAGGTGGTCTGGGCGGTGGAGATGATGCTAGCTCAGACGTCTCCTGGGACAGCTTTCCTGAGCGTGGCCACCAAGGACTATGCGGTAAGGAAGTGAGTTGGTGTTGGACTCCAACGCTTCAGCTTTCTAGCACCATGAGGGAGCATGCGTGGCCCTGCTGCCTGCCTTGTGACCCTGGAGGGGTGGCTCCGTCAGGGTGGCCCACACCCCCACCTTGCGCAGGGATTTTCTGTCACCGTAGAGCCACCCTGCCCCACAGCCTTGGCGGCTGGATTGGTGTCCCCTGGTACAAGACAGGGTGATGATGGGTGGTGCAGGAAGGTGGTGCTTGTACACTGCCAGATAACTTGCAACCTTATCTCTGCACAGGAAAACTGACTAATTGTGTCGTGTTTCAGCTTCTGTGGAAAAGCCAGTTCCTGCTTGTCTCCAACCATTTTCCTCATCTTCATTCTTTGCCCTGGGTTTCATTACCTTTACCCTGGGTCTGTGACCTGGTTTGCAATTCTGCTCCGCAAAACTTTGCTCAGCTGATGAAGAGCGGTGGGCAGTGATGTCAGCCTGAAATAGGTGGTTGGGGCGGTGTCAGTAAAAGAAATCCTTTATCAGCTCTGCCACTGAAACCGGAGGTTCTTATAGCCACAGTCGGGATTACAACCTGCGATTAAGTGGTTTTGGCTTCCTGCTTTGAGTCAGTAAAAAGGAAACATTGACAACTGATTTTTGGGTGTAGCTGTTCCCATTCAAAGTGCTCTCGGGTTTTGTTGTCCACCCTCTCTAGTCACATTTGCAGAAAGTCTTTGTATTTTAAGCTGCAGTCGGTTCCTCTCTGCCCAGCCCACCTCCTTACATTTATAGAGCCTCCTCCGGGCCACGCTAGTCCATGGAAAGCATTGGCTGTGCACACACTCAGCCCGCAGCCGCTGATGCTTCCTCAGCTTTCCCTGGAGCATGTGTGAGACGTCCTGACCGTTGTTAGCACAGGTGGTGGCACGGGTAGGACAGGGCTTCGTGCAAATTGCCCACGGTTGGAGGGTTGGTTGGAGGGGTTCCATGTCCTTTGCATGGCTGGGGGCCCAGAAAGGAGCTCCAGGGACTGGGCTGTGGGAGAGTTTTGGGGAGGGACATTCCATCAGCAGCTGGGCTTCATACTTGCTGTGCAGTTTGCAGCATTTCAGAAATGGGGGTGTCACTGCATTGAGCCAGCCTCTTTGGATTGCTGAAGTCTCCTTTCTTTATTAAATTTCAAACCTGCTTTTGCTAACAGAAGAAATACAAATGTGTCTGAACTTCGTTTCAGAAACTCGTTGCTCTGAAAAGAACCTTGTGCTTGTGTAATTGCTCCCTAACATGCTTCGGTCATAATGATCTATGTTAACTTAAAACCCAGGGTCCCTGCTAGCCACAGTAGTTTCCAAGGTGGTTGTTTGGGAGAGGACATAGGAGCCATTACTCTGGCAGATGTGAGAGGGATGGTGATGAGCGGCTGGGATAATGTCAGTGTGCAGCTCGCTGAAGCTGGAGAAGGAAGTGAGGGAAATGCTGCTTGTGCAGACAGCTCTCGCTTTGCTGGGTGAGATTTGCACTCCAGTCGCTAGCTGCAGAGTGTTGATCTCGGATTTGTGAGTGAGCTTATATTGCCTTAAAGTAGGTGCCTGGTGCTTGTTTGTGATGTGTTGGAGAGCGAGCGAGTTGTCTTGGCATGAACTTTGTGCTGGTGCCAAGGGCTTGCTGAAAGCAGATTGTCTGTCAGTTCACTCCTGAATAGATGTCTGGAAATTCCAGGGTTCTGCAGATGCACTTTTGCATTGTCAGTCACCTGCCCGCACAAAGTGACTGCTGGAGTAATTCTGCCATTTATTTATGAAGTCCTGTTTCCCCTAGGATAGAATAGACTATTTCACTTGGGAGGAGCCTACAATGATGGTCTATTTAGTCCAACTGCCTGACCAATTCAGGGCTGACCAAAAGTTTAAGCAAATTATTAAGGGCATTGTCCAAATGCCTCTTGGACACTGACAGGCTCGGGGCATGGACCACCTCTCTAGGAAGCCTGTTCCAGGGTTTGACCACCCTCTTGGTGAAGAAGTGCTTCCTAATGTCCAGTCTAAACATCCCCTGGTGCAGCTTTGAACCATTCCCACACATCCTATCACTGGATACCAGGCAGAATTGATCAGCACCTCCCTCTCCACGTCCCCTCCTCAGGAAGCTGCAGAGAGCAATGAAGTCGCCCCTCTTCTACTCCAGGTGATGCAGAGTTTGCTTGGCAGATATCCTTGCACATCCTGTCTTTCCTCCAGCTGCCAGACAAACAGCCCACTGAAGCCCAAGAGAGACCAAGCGCTTTTCCTGCAAGTACTCTGTGCCTTGTAGACGGTCTGGGCTGCAGGGCTGTGCTGTGGGTCTGCTCAGAGAAGACAAACCACTCTTTCTCCTGGAGAAGACAAACCACTCTTTCTCCTGGAGAAGATGAACCAGTCTCTTCATGGAGAAGACGAACCGCTCCTTTTCCTGGAGAAGAAGAACCAGTCTTCCTGGAGAAGATGAACCGCTCCTTCTCCTGCAGAAGAACCAGTTGTTTCCTGGAGAAGACGAACCGCTCCTTCTCCTGGAGAAGAAGAACCAGTCCATCTGCTGGAGAAGGGGAACCAGTCTCCCCGGAGAAGGGGAGCCAGTCTCCCCAGAGAAAAGGAGCCGGTCTCTCCCCAGAGAAGGGGAACCAGTCTTTCCCCGGAGAAGGGGAGCCGGTCTTTCCCCGGAGAAGGGGAGCCAGTCTTTCCCCGGAGAAGGGGAGCCAGTCTCTCCCCGGAAAAGGGGAGCCGGTCTCTCCCCGGAGAAGGGGAGCCCGTCTCTCCCCGGAGAAGGGGATCCAGTCTCCCTGGAGAAGGGGAGCCGGTCTCTCCCCGGAGAAGGGGAGCTGGTCTTTCCCCGGAGAAGGGGAACCAGTCTCCCCAGAGAAGGGGACCTGGTCTCCCCCCGGAGAAGGGGAGCCAGTCTTTCCCCAGAGAAGAGGACCCGGTCTCTCCCCGGAGAAGGGGACCCGGTCTCTCCCCGGAGAAGGGGACCCAGTCTCCCCGGAGAAGGGGATCCAATCTCCCCGGAGAAGGGGA
>VZSF01010870.1:21668-60022 GCA_013398295.1 Chionis minor | reverse complement strand
GGCCGGGGGTCGGGGCGGGCGGCGCTGGGGGCACCGAGCAGCCCGCACCCCCCCGCACCGTCTTCGGGGAACAACAGCAAGCGCCGCTCCGTGGCCGTCGGTCCTGCCAGGCCGGACCGGGCGCTTTCAGGCTGGGTTGGAGCGTTGCCACATCCAGCTGTGGTGGCGGGTGCGGGGACCCCGTCGCGGAGTCTGGGGTCTCCTCCGGGGCTCTTTGGTCGCCCAGCCTGGGTCAGGCTCTTCTTCCTTTGCTGCCAGTTGTTCTGGCTGGGGAGCAAGCACGTGTATATCTGTGCCGAGGCCGGGGCACTGTGTTGGCTGTTTAGACAGTGGTTCTCATTAACCTCTGCCCCCGCAGGGAAACATTTGTAAATGGAAACTGCGCAAGCAGCAAGGTGGGGGAGAGACAAGCTGCTGCCGTTTCTTCATGCTGGGCTCAGGGAAGCTGTAACGTGAGATAATCCAGATTATTTCTATCCAGAACGTGGCACTAAACGGCCTACTTCCAGCAGCTCTCCCTGAGCCACGTGGAAGCTCGGCAGCCCACCAAGAGGCTGCTGCTTCCCTCTTCCCAGCCAGGGATGTGTCCCGGCAGAGCCTCTTGCTCACACAGCAGCTGCTGGCTGTGCCACATGGCCCTGCCTCAGCTTTCCACCAGACTCCCGGGAAGCAGGGATTGGGAAGGTCAGTTGAAATCTGGACCAAATCAAGGTGAGCATGTAGCCCGCTCCAAAAGAGCCCCATGTTTAAAGCACGGTTGTCCTTGGGTCCTTGGCCTCCAGAGAGGCCACGCTCTGCTTGCATTGGCAGCATTGGGTGCTGACCCCAACACTGTCCCTGCTGCAGTGCTCACTGGCTGTCCTTCAGCAGCATGGCCAGTCTCAGCTCAGTGACACTGAGAAGTCTACTGAATTTTTGGAGCTTTTGATGCTAAACAGGAGTTGGAAATGAGCCAGGCTATCTCACCTGCTGGGTAGTGTGCCTTCTGGAGCCAGGCATCGAACAGTATGCCTGCCATCCAACTCCAAAAATGTCTGGAAAGGATGAAGTGTGGGCAAGGGAAAGGTCTGCTTTGCCCCTGGTGTCCTTCCCAAGGCAGGCTTGGCTCCTTCATGAAGGACTTGTTAAAGACCGTGGAGCAAATGGGGACAGGCCACATTGCAGCAGGAGGCACCATGGTGGAAGTGGCACTTGAAATTGTCTGTTTCTAGGGATTTGGGGTAACATTCTTCTGTTCTGAATGGGAGCTCTAGAGGATCTTGGCACGTGTCTGGGAGTTGACAAATGTCTGTCCCACATATGTTCGTGCAGCACTGAGGAACTTAACTGATGCTTCTCACACAGTGTCCCATCGTATCCCCAGGGCAAAGGATGTACAGCGAAGTGTCTCACAGGCTTCTGACGTTCAGCTTGCTTTAAATATTGGTGATGCCATGGGCAGGAGTTAGGAAAAGCAGGTCACAGGGATGTATCTTGAACGTGAAGCAAACAAGGGTGAGATGTATGACCGTTTTTCCTTCTGTTTTCCCATCAGAGTTACTGTGGGCCTTGATATTGGAGGTGCTGCAGATGTGCCACTGGGAGGAGAATGAGATGGAGGGGCACCAGACTCTGGGGGACACCTCTGGAGAGTGGAGGACAGGTGTGACGGGCTCCATGGTGCCGTGCAGCTTCTTAAGTGTTCTGCTCTGTCAGTCTTAAATGCTGAAGACTTCATGGCCAAGGTGGCTGTAGTTTGCCCAGATGGTGACAAATACTGAATGGATGAGGCCAGGGACAGAGATGATAGTCAGGGTAATGAGAAGTACAGGAGACTGGGCTGCAGGGGATGCCAAGGAGTCACTTAGTCCATCCATCTGCCCTGTAGCAGATATGCATTGGGTGCTTTAGCTTTTCCTGGTGTACATCTGACTCTCCTTTCTTCGTATGACTATGTCTCCTACCTAGCACACAGGTCAATGTAAAACTGTTCTGACCTCTTTTGCCGTGGCCTTTTCATGTTATAAAACTGTGTCCACTGACTTGTCTAGACTAGCCTCGCTCTTCCAGGCTTTTGTCCAAGGCTTTTTGGTGGTCTTGCTGGTCTCCTGTGGCCACTCTTAGTTGGCACAAATCTTTTGGGTAAAGAAATGATTCTCTGGAGAACAGTATAATTACTTGAAGTGCCTTTATGAGCTGCAAGGAGAGCAGAGTAATTACTTCACGTGTCTTTATAAGCTGGCCTTTCACACGTCCTACTGTATTTGCCTTTTTTTGTGGCAATGACATGCTGGCTCACGTTCAGTTTGTACTCCTCTGTAGCCCTTATGACCCGTCTGGCAGAAGCACTGCTGTCTTTTCTTCTGTGGTCTGTTTGTGCAATTTTTTACCTGCCAATGACTTACAACCTTGCTCATCATCTCTCAGCCCTTTTCCCGGTCTGTCGTGAGCACGTCAAATTCCCGTCCTGGCCTCCAAAGCTCTGGGTGTCATATGCAGATTTTGAAACATACTCTGTTCTGTCAGTTAGGTCATTCATGGAAGAGCAGAGCAGTAGCAGCAGCAGGGCAGACCTTTCTGAAACCCTACTTCTCCACTTTCAGTGTAACTGCAAGGCACTGGTAACCATCTATTACTGCGCACCAGCTCTGTCATGGACCTGAAGTCATGGGAATTGCTCCCACAGTGCTGTGAGACTGGGAAACATCTGCCTGTGGCATGGATGGGTAACCTGGGCTGGGTCAGAAAGACCCGCTGGGCACAATCCATAGCATGGAACCACCAACTTTGCTCTGTAGTGTTATCCTCACACATCGACTCAGGCCACAAGCATCAGAGGGTGAAAGCTGAGACCTGCTGGGGCAGGGATGCTCTTCAGGAGCTGCCACAAGCACGTCAGTCCAGCTGTGCTGCAGCTTCTGTGCTCTCCAGGGTTTCCTGTGAGGTTTCTGCAGCATGGTAGGCCAGGTGGGATGGAATGAGGAGCTGGTGAGAGCCGGGGTCGCTGCCTGGCAGAGGAGAGCAGCGTGCAGGGTGGGGAGCGCATCTGGCAGGTGCTGCTGTCTGAGAGCCGAACATCAGGCTGAGCTCCCGGAGCACAGGCTGGTGGAGAGGTTCGCCCTGGGGAAAAGGAGGCAGAGGTTTCTCGTGCTGCTTGCTGGGTGTGGGTCTGGGCTGGGGTGCACAGGCTGGACCCCGGTACCCCTCACCATGGTACAAGAGGGTCAGAGGGTGAGCAGAGCTGCACAAGGCAGAGTGGCTGGAAGGTGCTGCGGGCATCCCCGTCCGCTTGCTGTTGGGAGGAGATCATCCATCCAGGCCAGCTGGGTGGTTTGAGGTCCTGGTCTGCCTGGCTCTGGGCCACATGGGACACAGAGCTGGAGCACCAACATGATGAGCTTGGGGTTGGGTCAGCCCGAGTGCTCGGGGGCTAGAGGCTGGACCCCGATGAAGGGTCCGTTCCGAGGGCAGGCTGCCTGCTCATGTGTCCTCGGCCGCCTGCCAGAGAAGGTGTGGATCCGGCTCGTCTGGCTGCTGTTGAGATGCCTGACTCTGCATCTGTGAGGGAGGCTTCCAGAGGATCCCGCCTGCCCAGGTTTCCATGGAGAGCGTCTCCTTGTTGAGGAGGGAGCTGTCTGGCAGACAGTGCGACCGTGGAAATACCGATAGAGCGTTTGTTTTCCAAATCACATTGAATAACATCCCTAACAGCGAGCAGCCTCGCTTCCTCCACTCACCCCACCAGTGGTCTGGCAGAGTGACCTGGGATGCCTGCGGTGTCTTTATCCTCCCGGCTCCTTGCTGTGTGCTCGTCTGAGCATCCCCAGTTTGGCCGTATCTGCCCAGCCAGGCCTGGTTTCCCTTCCAGTTGGCTGGCACGGCTCCTCCTGGCGCAGGGCTGGCGGGAGGCAGCAGCCATCTTCGCTGGGGGATGCATTTGGCTCCGCTGCTGGAAGGAAGAACGGGAGCGCTGTAGGCGGCAAAACTGGGGATGTTTTGCTCCCACCTCCCATGGGATGTGAGAGGAATCGCTTCCCTGAACAAAATGTCCTTTCTCGGATCTCCTGGTTGTTTTGCGTGCTTTGAAAGACCAAGGGGAAGCTTAAGAGCTGGTGAGGCAGCAGGCAGCGACGCAAGGTGCACGCAACAGCCCCCAGTGAAGGGGGCTGAGCTTGGGTTTTCATGGCAGCCTGTCAATATTAAATTAAGGCTAAATTCCCATCCTAAATGTTATGTTAACATGAAGTTACAGCAGAAAGCACAGAGCACAGAACAGCAATATGAGGGTATAAGATGTGTTACAGGGGTATTGTAATCATCCCAAATGAGACATTTGAAACCCAGGGAATTCCAGATTTAGGGTTTGCATCATTTTTTTGGGTTTGTAATTGAAAAACAATCCAAACATAGGAAGGCTTAGGAACGTGTCTCTGAGGTTGTTTGAGTGCCTTTATTCTGTGCTGCAGGGACATGGGCAGATGGAGGGGAAAAAGTCTTTAAAAAATGATAGAACCAAATGTGGAATTATAAACGTTAAAATACCATGATCTGGATTTGAGTGTTAAGGCATCGTGGCTCTCTAGGGGAACATTAGGGCTGCTGGGTTTTGACTGTGTATCTCCATACCTGAATATTTGGCCATTGCTAACCTAATTCACCTCTATGCCTGATAATTAACTCATAATTGGAGACAGTTGCAGACTGTAGCATCATTTCATTTGTTAAGGATGTATACTTGGAACTTTAATTCTATCTTAGCTTATGTTTTTTGTCTTCACATTTCCATGGTTTTTAAAAGCTATTAAAAGAACCATGGATGAGGATTAAACAAAACCTCAAAGGAATAATCATCATAACATAATTCTGAGGAGCTGTAGCAAGAAGCTGATTTTTGGCTGTGTTTTGTAAAAAGAGATTCCTGGTTGTGCCAGGACAGGGTGGTTAAGCTGGGTGTGTGGCCGCTCCAAGGACGCAAAGTGGGTGGTGAATTCAGCTCTAATTTTGCAGTGACTGGTGTGTACAGCCCAGCTGGGCAGCTGCGGGTGGCGGAGCAGCGCTGCCTGGTGCCATGAAATCTCCTGGCTGGAGGAGTTGGTGGAGCAGCGATGCCCATGGTAGCGTGTGGCTGCAGCCCCAAGGAAGCTCTCAAGTTGGGAATCAGCTGGTAAGCCACTGCTGGCAGGGCTGTGGTGTGCAGAGGGAAAATGATGACGGTTCGGTTGAAATGGCTCTGTGGGGACTTGTGGGCACTATCATAAAGACTGGGAGCTGCTGGTAGCTTCCCATCATACAAATTAGATCTGACAGTCATTAATAATTTGGCTTTATCCTAACCCACGGTACCCGAAGGAACTTGAGCAGAAGATTTGCAGCGGGCGGTTTACTCTCCAGCAATGCCAGGCGGAGCAGTGGGGCTGAAGCACCTTGGAGATCCCACTTGGGGATGCAGCTTTGGCGGAGGGGAGGTGTCCCGGGCCATCATTGCACCCCTGGGATGTCACTGCTAGGCAAAGGTCAGTTCTCTGCTGAAGGAGGAGCATTGCTGTAAGGAGTATTAGATGAATGATGGTTGTCTTCCAGAGCTGACGGCGGAGTGGGGCAGCTGAGGCGCTGTGCTGCAGAGGCAGCTCTGGCAGCGGTGGGGCAGAGCAGATCGCGGGGTCTCTGGGTGCCTCAGCCGTATTTCTGTCTCCCTGCCGGCCGTGTTTCCATCATCTCCTGGTGGGGCAGGAGGAGGCGGAGGGGAACAATGCGCAGAGGTGATGGGGATCAGGGGCAGAGCAGGATCAGCCCCGGCTGCACTCGCCTCAGCCCTCAGGTCCTCCCTGTGCCGGGGATGGGGCAATAGATGCGACTGCTTCTCCTTGTCGTTTGTACCCCCCTCCTTGTCTGGCATTACCCTGCTGTCCCTCCGTGGGCTCTGGAAATGTGCCTGCATGCCCAGCTCTGCGAGGCCTCGCTGCTCCGGTGGGCTGGATGCAGGGAAATGATTTTCTGGGCTGAGTGTTTCTCATCATGGCTGTCATACCCTGATTTCTGAGCATGCTGTGTTCCCTGGGCATATTGGGAGGGCAGGCACAGCACGGGCCCATTTCCTTAATGACCAGCAGTGAATTGCCTGCACATGTGCAGTGCAGATTTGAGATGTCCTCCATGGTGGGTTTTTTCTGTACGTTTGGTGTTTGGGGTTTTTTTCCCCTGATTTTTTTTTTTTTTTTTCCTGCGGCTTTTCCTCGTTGAACGAGGTGTTCTCCATTTGCGGAGTCCCTGCCCAGCTGAGCCTCCACCAGAGCCCCATCCTCCCATCTGCATGCAGCCCTTATTTTGTGCTCCAATAATTCCAAGGCAATTCTGCTCACCTCTGAGCTTGGGAGAGATTTACCAGGTGGGCATGTAGGGATGCTCTGGGGCAAAATGGAGGTGCCCCGCCACCGTTGCCACCTCTCCTAGGGTAAGGACACGTGGCTGAGGCGGGATGAGCATCCTCTGACCAGCCACCAAGCAGTACATTTTGGTGGGGACCGGGCTGCGAAGCCACCAGCTGAGGTGCGGAACTGGCCTTTGGCTGACGCTGCTCCTGCCGTGCCGGGGTGAGGACGAGCACAGGGTGAGCACAGCCTTGGCGGCTTCCCTTGCCCTGCTCCCCCGGGAGCAGCGGTGCTGGCGGGGGGAGGCAGGGGGACACTTCTCTTACATAAACCCTGAACGCAGCAGGCAGTGCGGGAAGGTGAAGGGCAGAGCGCTGAAAATTCACACAACCTCCAGCAAGGGCTCCTTGACGCAGGAGCTCCGCTGGCTGCCATACATCCGCAGGTCCCATCTGCAGCCGCCGCCTGCCTGCAGCTCTCTGCCTTCCCCGCAGACCCTGTGGGGGGCTGCCACATCTGCTCCCCACCCCACCGACAGCCTGGCACGGGGACGTGGCAGCAGAGCTCTGCCTCCCCAGGGCTTGCTTGGGTGGCAGGGATGCTGTGGTGCCGGCACAGGGGGACGCTGCCCAGTCCCTTCTGGCTGTTCCCATCCTGCCCGCCCAGCACCTGGGTTGTGCCTGGGGTCTCACCGCTCCGGCCAGCAGCACGTGCAGGGGGAAAGCTGGCTGGAGAGCGCGTGGGCGGGCGAGATGGGTGTCTGGGTAGGGTCCGTGTGTCGAATTTGCTGGGTGGTGGCACTCAGACAGGGGACTGATGCTGGGAGGAAGCCGAGGTGAGGTGCTCAGGCAGGAGGGGCGAAGCGCCAGCAGGCTCTTGTGCAGGGGCTCTGCTGGGCAGCGGTGGTGCCCGGCAGGTTCCTTGTGGGGAGGGACGGTACCCGCAAAGTGACACCATCCTGCCTATTTTGGCTGTTGCTGCTGATGCCCTCCCGCAGCATGGGGCGAGGGCACGTGCTGCCGCACAGGGCAGCTGCCGGGCTCACCTGGGCAGGCCTGGCCCCCGAGCACCGGGACAGGCTCTGCGGGCAGGGACAGATGCATGTGCTTCACGTGTGCTGCCCGCGCTCGCTGCTCCTGGTGCCGCCTTCCGGGGCGGTGGCAGAGCCAGCGGTCAGTCACAGGTGGGAAGGTCCGGCCGGGGATCCTGGCTCCTAACGCGCTGCGGCACTTGCCTCTTCTCAGAGCAACTCTGCTGTTAATTCCCTCCATTTCTCCGCAGTACCAGCAGTCCCCTCGGGGCCGGGCCATCGGCAGGCGGGCAGCAGTGGGCAGCGAGGAGGCTGTGAGGAGCCGTGGCACATCTCCCTGCGGCCGTGCTCCTGACTCACCCAACAGAAAGTGTGGCTGGGCTGCGCGCTCCTGACTCCCAGCTCTCCTGCTCCGTCTGTTCCCACTGGGCAAATCAGAGGCTTGACGTGATGGGGATGCCCTGAGCCCTCACCCAGGAGCTTCAGGCCTGGATGTTGGTGCTGCTCCTCCCGGACGATGTGGCTGATACTCTGGAGAAGCCCTCTCTCGCCCCCCGTTCTCCAAGTGCCTGAGCTGGTAGCCGGCTGGGACCTGCGTCTCGCCCTCTGGGTCCTGAGCTTCGCCTCAGTGGTTGTGCAGATGGAGGGCCAGGTCTACTCACCGACTGTCAACACGCACTACGGGAAGTTACGTGGGGTGCGAGTGCCACTGCCCAGTGAGATCCTGGGGCCCGTGGACCAGTACCTGGGGGTGCCTTACGCCGCCCCCCCCATCGGGGAGAAGAGGTTTATGCCCCCCGAGCCGCCGCCGTCTTGGTCGGGCATCAGGAACGCTACCCACTTCTCGCCAGTCTGCCCTCAGAACATCCACAACGCTGTTCCTGAGATCATGCTGCCCATCTGGTTTACTTCCAATTTGGATATCGTGGCCACGTACATCCAGGACCCCAACGAGGACTGTCTGTACCTCAACATCTACATCCCCACGGAGGATGGTGAGTCCCCGCTGGGGTGCCCGCAGGAGGGCGGGATGGGGGGGCCGCTCCCCCTCCCCAGCAGCAGTTGATCTCACCTGGGTGTTGTGTTTGAAGCATGTGGTTGTGGACCCTGCAGCATGCTGTCTGTTTGTGGAAAGCTTTCCCTGGCCACGCAGCTCGCCCTCTTGCCCTCAGCTGCCATCTCTGTCTCGCGTGCTCCTGCTCCTCCACGCCTCCTGGTTCCCCCCCTCCACCTCCATGGCATTGTCACGGGTTCCTTTCTTGCGTTGCTAAATCTGAATCCGACTCTCTGACCGCAGATCCACAGAGCGACAAGCTGGTTTGTGCTCCCCAGGCGCCGAGTGCCAGGTTCTGTCTTGAGTTGGTTCGGGTTCGTCCTTCCTGCCCCCTTCCCACCCTCCCCAGGTCCATGCGCTAGTTGTGGGAGTGGGCTGCGGCTGGGAGGAACACTCTCTGCCTCTCCCTGGGGAGATGCTCCAGCAAGGAAGGGACCGTGGAGCCCTCTTCTGGGCCCTGGTACGGACGGGAGGTTGGGGGCACCAACAGGCGCGTCGCTTGGCTGCTCCCCGTCCGCTGGCAGAACGGTGGCAGACCGATGAGCCTGGGGTGCTGGGGGACCCGCGGGGCAGGGTCCCGTTGGGGTGAGGCTGAGCGGCGCTGGGTGCCTCCTTGTCTAACCTTTTCCTTTGTAGGGGATCCCACCTGAACTGTAAGTAGAGGGCAGAGGAGGCAGTGCCTGCCCGCGCGCCCGCCCCAGCCTCACCGCAACGGGAGCCCCTGGGGATTTTGGGCAGGCTGGAAGGGGCCCACAGCAGGTCTGCTGCGTGCAGCGGAGCAGCCTGGCAGGCCTGTGGCTTCTCCCAGGCTGGCTGGCTCCGATCCTCTGTCCCTGGGGCCCCTTGGCCACGGGATGCATCGTGCCTGCCTTCCTGCCCAGCACGGCTGGCCCAGAGTTTTCCTCCCACGGCGGCGCTCCCTCCCCACCTCCCGCGATCCCAGGGGCGGCGGGAGGGCGGCAGCGTGGTTGTGATTGCATGCCCACTCCCGCCAGTGGAGCCTCCTGTTATTTTGTAGTCTTTTATTCATTTTACAGTAAAACGGATTTCCAAGGAATGCACCCGAAAGCCCAACAAGAAAATATGTAGGAAAGGAGGTATGTAGCAAGCCGACCGGCAGAGAGGCACAGAGAGGAAAGAGAGAGTGAGAGAGTGAGAGGGTGCCTGGCCGGCCCCCGGCCTGCAGCATGCTCCTCCAGCACCTCTCTGTGCTGCCACCCAGACCGCGGGCCTTCCAAGCAGCCCGCTCTGCTGTCCCCCACTTCCCACTCGGAGGAGCCCCGCGGATGCTCCGGCCATCTGTGCTTCCTGGCCGAGGGAGCTGGAACTGGTGCTGGCTGGGAGCACAGGTCTGGGGTCAGGTCAGAGGAGGACGGTCACGTTGCTCCAGGCCTTTCAGAACAGCTTTTCCCAGCCTGACCTGGAGCTCCCGCCTTCATCCTTCTGGCACTGGCAGCCTCCCAGCCCCCGGGTAGGAGGGGGAGCCTCTAATGGTTGGTAGCACTTCAATGCACCCATCCTTCAGTGCCCATTCCCAGTTGAGTGTGTATGGACCCTCTCAGGGAAGCACCTGTGTGATGGGAGACTGCAGCCTGTCCTGGGCCGAGCTCTTCCCCTGTTGCATCCCTGGTCATTTTGCATCCAAAGCTCCTAGGTTGAAAGCACAAAACCTCTCCTGGCTGTATAAATGCTGCCATATTCTGCCCCAGCCCGTGGTCCCACCAAGGCTGCTCCTCGCTGCTCACGCCCCCACACCTCTACCGGTCCTGCCAGTGAGGATCTGCTCTCCACCCCCTGGCACAGCATCCCTCTGGAGCCCCAGCCGCCCTGTGGGTGGCTCAGCACCTCCAGTTCAGACATATCTCTGCCTCGCCTTGCCTCCATCCCCAGGGCTGCGCGGAGCTCGTACCCTGCACTTTGGGGCAAGGGGCAGGGCTCAGCCCTGCTCGCCCCAGAGCAATCCTGTTATCCCAGCCAAACCCAGTGCTGTGGGCCAGGGAATGGAGATGTGCAAATGGGAGCTGGCTCGGTCGGTCAGACACGATGCTTCGCCTGGGAGCCGCTCTGTGCGTCCCACGGTTGGATGTGCGGGCAGTGAGGCATCCAAGCTCTTCTGAAAGGCTGAGTGCAGGGAGTGGGTGTCTGGTGGGCAGGGGCTGCCACCCTGGGCGTCCTGTGGCAGCAGGGTCCCTGCATCCCGCTCTCCGCCTTCCTGCGCCCCTGGGGTTGGCGGGGCTGGTGCAGCTGGGCTTGGAGGTTTGGGGAGTGCTTTCCTTCCAGCCGTTTCCCCCCGTTCTCTTGCTGGGTTTCTTTGCTCTGCTTTTCCTGTTGCTGTCCTGACTATTCACACGCCATCTCTCTGAGTGCCAAGGCTGCCCCTGAAAGGGCTGGCGCATTAGGGAGTCTCTGCACGCTGCCTCCGGAGCCGGCTGTGCCAGCGATCACCAGCCACTTCAAAGCGCTTCCTCTCCCGGGCCTCCCACTGGCTGCCGGGGCTGGTGGACCCCCACCACCCCCAGACCAATGGCCAGGGCCAGGGAAGCAGGGTCTGGGCTACAGCTGGAGAAGGGGGACAACATACGGCACGGCAAAACACCTTGGTCGCACTCGTCTCCCGGTTTTCCCTCCCCGCCGGCTCTGCTCACAGACAGGGTTTCTGTGCAGCCCATCTGCAGTGGCCTCTGGTCACCTCCCAGGGAGCTGGGGTGGGACAACATGCCCTCTGCCCCTGCCGGGCTCTGCTGACTCACGGACCGGCAGATCCCAGTGCTGGCCGTTTGGGCATCCAGGCGTGACATGCCGGGAATGAAAGCACTGAGACACTGGTGCTGCCCTTCGGCTCCAGCCCCAGCTCTGTTGGCCGTTGGCTCCAATTAATTGAGTCACTCGTGGTGACACACAGAGGCTCCCCCACCCCTTGTCGTGTGTCCTGGGTTAGTAATGCTCCGGGTGAGGATAACGTACCTGCAGTGCTGATTTCCTCAGGCTGCGAGTGATTTGAATATTGGCTCATTCTAGAATATTCTTGATTATTATTTCAAAGGCCACATGAGAGTGGTGAATAAGCTTTCCTCTCGCAGGGCAGGCAACCGTGCAGTATTTTGGTAGTTCAGAATGCCTCTGCTCCCACCTTCCTGGAGATTTCATGATTTCTGCCACCCCTAAGCTCAGTGTATTTCATAGCAGCCAAAGGACTGCGAATTTATCACAATTTGTCCCCAGGACAGAAAAATATCCCTGTTTCCCTGCCCTATATATTTTCCTATATGGAAATTTCCTACGTGCCAGTCTCCTCCATGCACATTAGTCCCTTCTCTGGGAGCAAGTCAGGACAGCGGTGCTTGGAGAGTAACTAACCACGCGTGGTGCCAGGGGAGCTGAGAGCGCTGAGGCTCAGGCTTTGCTGTGAAAGTGACACTGCCCACCCAAAGAGCATGTGCAGACGCAGACGGTACCGTACCTATCTGCAAAACACCGTTCTGCCCTTCGCTTTGTGCTGCCGACACTTCCAGCCCATGCTTGGCTGTGGCGAGTGCCGGGACGCTTTCCCCCTGCCGTCACCACCAGCCTGGGCAGGCCTTGCTGTCGGGCATGAGGAGCTGGATGTCATTTTTGGAGGGGAAAAGTGTGTCTGTCCTGCACGTAGCAGCCCTCCTCGATTTTCACTGCCGGCTGCCCTAATCTCTCTGGCTGGGGCTGTGTGGAGTCTGTGATGCTGCGGAGATAAATGTGCCAGTCAGGTGTCTTGCTCTGCTGTGTGAGCGTGGCTGGAGCTCCCAGCAGCTCCTGGGCTCGGGATGTGCTTCAGCTGCTCTGCAGGAAAAGCATCCTGACTTCTCCGCTGCTCTCCACGAAGCAAACTTGTCCAAGTACTGGCTGAGGCTTCCCTACAGCTGCATGACTTCTGGCGTGCTCCCTCGCTGGAAGGCTTCTCACCAGCCTGCTGCTTTGCAGAGCGCTGGGAGCAGACCAGCGCCCTGCTGCTCCAGTTCCGCTCCAGGGAGGGATTTGCAAAAGTGAGGGTAGGCATTTGTGCAGGCGGAGGCAGCAGAGCATGAGAAGATGTGGTGCTTTTATGGAGTCCATTCGAGGAGGGAGATAACTCCTCTGCATCATCCATGGACAGGCAGGGCAGCACCAAGGGCTCGTGGCTGGGGGCCACCTGCCACAGGTCCCAGGGGAGCTGCACCTGCCTGTGGGGTGGTGCAGCAGCAGGTTCAAGGGCTGCCATCAGTCCTGGTCCCATTCCTTGTCGCTCACGGAGAAGCCCGTGAGGCGGTCTGACCACCAGCACATGTGCCTCTGGGTGCGCGTGGCCGTGAGACGTGGTGGCAATGCCGCTGCAGGCTCCTGCTCCCGGTGGTGTCGTGGCTGCTGTGTGGGAGTGGGTGTGCCAGGGCGCTTGCACTGAGGAGGGGGTGCTGGGGCTGCCTGTGGCCGGCCCGAGCAGACATTTGGATCTGGAAAGGTGTCACCTCAGGCTCCTGCTCTTCTTTTATCCACCCCATGCTGAGCGCAAAGGCTCCAAGCACCGAGGCTCCTCGCCCTCCTTTATCTTTGTTTGTGCTGGTGTCAGTGCTGTTGGCATGGTTTACTTTAGATACCATAAATGCAGCATGGATGCCCCTATTTCAGGGTGAGTGATTTTATTTTTTACTGAACTTGAGCTTAAATCTTCCTAGAGCCTTCAGATAAGAACATATGCATCCTTCCTATCGGCCTGAACAACGTTGCTTTGCAGTCAGCTTAAAGTGAAGCAGCTCAACAGGCGTTCACACCGGGTTAGTGGAGGGAGTTTGTCAGAGAATCACAGAATTGTTTAGGTTGGAAAAGACCTTTAAGATCACTAAGTCCAACCATTAACCTAGCACTGCCACGTCCCCCACTAAACCATGTCCCTCTGCACAACTTCTCATCTTTTAAATAGCTCCAGGGATGGCGATTCCACCACTTCCCTGGGCAGCCTGTTCCAATGCTTGACAATCCTTTCTGTGAAGAAATTTTTCCTAATATCAATTCATAAACTTCCCCCAGTACAACTCGAGGCCGCTTCCTCTTGTCCTATCGCTTGTTCCTTGGGAGAAGAGCCCGACCCGCCCTGGCTACACCCTCCTTTCAGGGAGTTGTAGAGAGCGAGAAGGTCTCCCCTCAGCCTCCTCCAGGCTGAACAACCCCAGTTCCCTCAGCTGCTCCTCAGGAGACTTGTTCTCCAGACCCCTCCCCAGCTCCGTTGCCCTTCTCTGGACACGCTCCAGCCCCTCAATGTCTTTCTTGGAGTGAGGGGCCCAAAACTGAACACAGGATTCAAGGTGGGGCCTCACCAGTGCTGAGGACAGGGGCATCATCACTGCCCTGGTCTTGCTGGTACTATGCTGTTGGCCTTCTTGGCCACCTGGGCACACTGCTGGCTCATATTCAGCTGGCTGTTGACCAACCCCCCCATGTCCTTTTCCACCAGGCACCTTTCCAGCCACTCTGCCCCAAGCCTGTAGTGCTGCATGGAGTTGTGACTGAAATGCAGGACCCGGCACTTGGCCTTGTTGAACCTTACACCATTGGTCGTTACCCATCGACTGTCCAGATCCCTCCATAGAACCTGCCCTCAAGGAGATCAACATTCCCGCCCAACTTGGTGTCATCAGCAAACTTACTGAGGGTGCACGCAATGCCCTCGTCCAGGTCATTGATTAAGATATTAAACAGAACAGGCCCCAGTACTGAGCCCTGGGGAACGTAATGTGTGACCAGCCGCCAACTGGAATGACCTCCATTCACCACCACTCTTTGGGCCCAGCCACCCAGCCAGTTTTTTAGCAAGCAAACAGGATGCCCATCCAAGCCATAAGCAGTTTCTCCAGGAGAATACTGTGGGAAACAGTGTCAAAGACTTTACTAAAGCCCAGGTAGACCACATCCACAGCCTTTCCCTCAGCCACTGAGTGGGTCACCTTGTCATAGAAGGAGATCAGGTTTGTCAAGGAGGACCTGCCTTTCACAAACCCATGCTGACTGGGCCTGATCGCCTGGTTGTCCTGTACGTAGTGTGATGGCACTCGAGATTATCTGCTCAGTAACCTTCCCCAGCACCAAGGTCAGACACTCAGGCGTGTAGTTCCCCAGATATTCCTTCCAGCCCTTCTTCAAGGTGTCACATTTGCTGGTGACAGTTGGATGTCACATTTGCTAACTTCCAGTCAAATGGGACCTCCCTGGTTAGCAAGAATGATTGACAGTGGCTTGGTGAGCGATTCTGCCAGCTCCCTCAGTACCCTTGGGTGAATCCTATCCAGCCCAATAGACTTGTGTGTGTCTAAGTGGTGTAGAGGTCACTAATAATTTCCCCTTGGTTTATGCTTCATTCTGCTCCTCATTCTTGTCATCCCGCTCAAGGGGCTGGGTACCCAGAGAACAAGTGGTCTTACTATTAAAGACTGAGGCAAAGAAGGCATTAAGTACCTCAGCCTTTTCCTCATCCTTCGTCACTATGTTTCCCCCCCCATCCAATAAAGGATGGAGATTCTCCTTAGCCCTCATTTTATTGCTAATGTATTTATAGAAACGTTTTAATTGTCTTTTACAGCAGTAGCCATGTTAAGTTCTAGTTGGGCTTTGGCCCTTCTAATTTTCTCCCTTCATAACCTCACGACATCCTTGTAGTTCTCATGAGTGGCCTGCCTCTTCTTCCAAAGATCATAAACTCCTTTTCTTCCTGAATTCCAGACAAAGTTCAGCCAGGTTGGTCTTCTTCCCCAATGGCTCGTCTTTCAGCACATGGGGACAGCCTGCTCTTGCATCTTTAAGATTTCCCTCTTGAAAAATGTCCAGCCTTCCTGGACTTCTTTGCCCATCAGGACTGCCTCTCAAGGGACTCTGTCAAACAGACTCCTAAACAACCTGAAATCTGCCCTCTGGAAGCCCAGTGTAGCAGTTCCGCTGACCCTGCTCCTTACTTGTCCGAAAATCAAAAAAAATCTGTCCTGTGGTCTCTATGCCCAAGACAGCCTCCAACTGTCACATCACGCACAAGTCCTTCTCTGTTCACAAAAATCAGGCCCAGCAGAGCACCTTCCCTAGCCAGCTCCCTCACCAGCTGTGTCAGGAAGTTATCCTCAGTACACTCCAGGAACTTCTGAGGCTGTACTGTATTTCCAGCAGACATCTGGTAAGTTGAAGTCCCCCACGATGACAAGGACTAGTGATTCCGAGACTTCTCCCAGCTGCTTATGGAATATTTCATCTGCATCTTCATCCTGGTTGGGTGGTCTGTAAGACTCCCACCATGATGGGAGTCTGCCTTCTTGGCCCTCCCCCTAATTCTTACCCATGAACACTCAACCTTCTCATCGCCATTTTTAAGCTCTAGACAATCGAAACCCTCTCTAACATACAGGGCCACCCCACCACCTCTCCATCCTTGCCTATCCCTTCCCCTACCCCAGCCACAGGGCCAGGTATTGATCTTCTGGGTCTTCCTGTTTCTTCCCTCATCATTCCCTGCAACTGGAAGGACAGAGAAGAGCACTGATTGTTCTTCTGATCCCTTAACCTGTCACCCCAAGGCCCTGAAGTCTCTCTTGATTGTCCTTGGGCTTCTTGTTGCAACTTCATGGCTGCCTACCTGAGAAATCAATAATGGGTAATAATATGAGGGCCGTGCCAGGGTGGGAAGTTTCCTCTTCATGCCTTTAACCTGGGCTCCAGGGAGACAGTAGACTTCCCTAAGGAGCGGTTCTGGTTTGCATATCAGGCCTTCTGTTCCCTTCAGAAGGGAGTCTCCTATGACAATGACCCGTCTCTTTTTCTTTGTGGAAGCAGTTTTGATGCAGGATGCAGGCCAACTTAACCTTGGTGACACCTCCAAGCTAGATGAGCCATTGTCCTTGCTGTTGTGTGGTTCCCCTTGCAGAGCCTCATACCTGTAAAGCACCTGGGACGGTGGGTGGTGACAGAGGAGATGCACCTGCTGCGTCGCGCAGGAGCTTATTGCTATTGCCCCCTACCCCTTAAGTCACCATGTTCAGCCAGGTGGAGAGAGGACAGAGAATCCTCCGGATCATGTGTCCCGTCTGCCTGTGGGGCCTGTCCCAGGGAAGGTGGGGTGCAGTTCCAGTAGTCTATCCCTCTCTCGCCTGCCCTGATGCTCCTCAACCTTCTCACCTCCTCCCAGAGCTGTTGCCGGTTGGAGGAGTCTCTCCACCTGGGCACATCTCCCACCAGTGAGCTCATGTCCTGTACTGGTGTGAGAGCAGGGCACAGCCGGCAGCCAGGCACCGGGGTGGCAGCATGTTGCCACCGCAGCTCCGCCTGGGAAGCTGCGACAGTCACGGTGGGTGCAGAGCTTAGGTAGGACACGGCTTTCTGTCGGGTGGATAACGTTGCTCCCTGGCAGAGCTTCAGCGCCCTTCCTGTGCATCCTGCCCTGGTTTTGACGGGTGAGAAGAGTAAGAGCCACGAGTCCTTTTGGGTTTTCCAGCTGGGAAAGCACAAGCTTAAACCCATCCCATGAGAGCAGGTGCTGCAGGCCTTGCGTGGTGGCCTTTGCCAGTGCAGACGAACATTCCCTAGGATGTCTGTCCTTGAACACGGCAATAACCGGTGGGGGGAGGTAATGGAGCAAAGTGCAAGGAACGGAGGAGGGAAGTGAAGCTGAAATTGCTCTCATGAGCTGTGGGATATGAGTGGGTCATTGTGGAGGTGAACAACGTAGCGAGAGGCAAAAAGTCCACTTGGTCACAGCAGTCTGTGTTTGCCGTAACCCCCAGCCACCCTGGCACTGTTCTGCCAAGGGGGAAGGCTCGTGCTTTGCATCTGCCGCACATGTGTGCCACCGCTGTCCCCCATCCCCCTGTCCTGCACTACTGCGCTCCTGCTTTGCTTAGCTTCCCAGTGCCGCTTTCTACCGTCCCTTCTGCAGCGCGTGAAGCTCAAGTTGCTTTAGGCTTGTCCCAGCCATCCCTAAGCTCCAGCTCAGCGGTCTCCAGCCGGATCCCTCCCTGCTCAGTCAGGACAGTGTCTCGGATCACAGGGATGTTGCCCACTTCCCTCTCGTACAGCCTGACAGCTCCTCATAGCTGGTTCCTCCATACCTGTCTGCATGGAGACCTTTGTGCCCTGAAGAAGACCAGGCTGGAGGGCTGCAGCCCAGCCAGTCCCAGGGCTTTAACAGCACCAGGGCCCTCAGTAGTGGAAAGGGATCTCCAGCTGCCCATGATTAGCTTCCCAGCTCTTAAGCATGGTGCAGATGAAGGTCTGTGATCTTCATTAGAGAAAAATCCCTATCCCTGAGGAGTACCAAGGAGCTTGGCACGTAGCACCGGTTAGCAAACATTGTACGAGTACTTCAGCCCTGGAGCGCGTCCTGGGCTTGCAGCTCTTCCTAACAAAGATGCAGTAGGGTCAAGCTTGCAGCCTCCTGCAAACAGGCTGGGCAGCCACACGTGCCTGGCCGAGTGTGCCGCTGGCCAGTGAGCTGGCGAGGGAGTGCGGGAAGGAGGCAGCAGGAAGGCAGGATGCTGGGGCCAGAGGCGGCAGGGATGGGGTTGGTGTTGGGTGAAGACCACAGGAGAATGATGTGAGCTCAGGGGGCGGCTGGATGGCGAGGAGGCAGGGCCATGGGGCATGGAAAGGGTAGGTTAGGAGGTGAACTCCGAGTTGGAGAAAATCAGAATGGCTCTGGAGACAGCTGATCCATTCCCGCCCTGAGCAGCAGTAGCTCTACCTCACCTCCTCCTGGCAGTGTGTCTCACCTGATCTTAAACACCTCCCAAGGCCACCTCTTCCAGTGCTTCCCTGCCCTTTCTACCAGGAAGGGTTTCTTCTCACACAGCTACGACCTGCCTTGTGTAGCTCCGGGGCTGCCTGTGCTCTGCGCAGTGGAGAGGGAGTTGCTCTTCCACCTCACCACCTTGCAGTGGCCTTTCATGCATCGGGATGCTGCTGTAGCTCCCATCACTCCTCTGCTCCTGGGTTTTGCGTGACTCAGCCTCCTGCGAATTTCCTTGCCTGCTGGGCTTTTCTAGACTTCTGGTTGTTGCTCCTACAGGCTTTCTGCAGCGGGTCATGGCTGCTTAAGGTGGCGTGCAAGCCTCTTGCCCTGATGGAGCTGCCCTACAGCCGCCTCAGACCTCCCCCATTACAAATTCCTTTTAACTTCAACTCCTGTGCCCCTCCATGCTGCCATCTCTTATCTGCTACCCTTGCCACCTTCAGGATCCCATTCCCAGAGTGCCAGTGAGGACAACTCCCCAGTTTCATCTTCCTGGCCAATTTTGTGCTCGCCTCATCGTACTTTCATCCAGCTGCAGGGCTGCCCCCTTACCTGTGGGATCCTTGCTGGAGGTCGTGCAAAATCCTTGCTGTGGTGGCAATGGGTCACTTGGTGACCCCAAGATCAGCCGGGTGCCTGGTGGGACCTTGGAGCCCTGCACATCTTGGGGATGTCATTGGGCAGCGTGGGCAGTTGCGTCTAGGGGAAACCTGGCTATCGCCCCTGAGGTCACCATCATCTGGGGAAGTTTTTTGGTGCAGGCGTTAGGGAGCAGCGGACGGCAGGCCCCGGTCTGCAGTTCTAAGGGGATAAGGAAAGCACAGCCTCTTCCTGAAATTTGGGGCTGCAGGGTGCAGGGATGGCACCACTCAGCTTTGTGCCCACAAGGAATCATAGAATCACTTGGGTTGGAAGAGACCTTCAAGATCATCGAGTCCAACCATAAACCTATGCCAAACCCACCCCTAACCCATGTCCCTCAGCACCACGTCTGCCCGGCTTTTAAATACCTCCAGGGACGGCGATTCCACCACCTCCCTGGGCAGCCTCTTCCAATGCTTGAGAACCCTTTCCGTAAAGAAGTTTTTCCTCATATCCAACCTAAACCTCCCCTGGCACAACTTGAGGCCATTTCCTCTTGTCCTGTCGCTTGTTCCTTGGGAGAAGAGATTGACCCCACCTGGCTAGAACCTCCTTTCAGGGAGCTGTAGAGAGTGAGAAGGTCTCCCCTCAACCTCCTCTTCTCCAGGCGGAACAATCCCAACTCCCTCAGCCGCTCCTCATAAGACTTGTTCTCCAGACCCCTCCCCAGCTCCGTTGCCCTTCTCTGGACATGCTCCAGCACCTCCATGTCTCTCCCATACTGCGGTGCCCAAAACTGAACGCAGCACTCAGCCCTGTGCATGCAAGGGGGCCTGCACCGCATCTGCTCCCCCCCAGCCCACAGGCCACCTCTCCCGGCTCACGCAGCTCGGGAAGCACCACACTCGGTGCGCGCCATCTGCAACAGCATCCAGCTGGAGCTGCTGGGCTGGCCCGGGCCCTGGCACCGCGGATTTGCTAAGGGCCATGCAGTGACTGGAAGGCGTTCAGGACGTTACAGAAACTGATATCTTTAGCGTTCTGCCTTGATCAGGGCAAGTTGGTCGGTGCCCTTGCAATCCTCAGCAAACCGTGCGACCAGTCTTTTAAGAAGGGTGTTGGCACAGGCTGGAGCCGGGCAGCGCAGGGAAGCACCCATCGTGACGGCTACCCGCGGCGTGCCGTGGTGGTCTCGTGCTGCGGCACCGGTGGTTTGTGGCGTAGCTGTGCCGGGCACGAGGGGCCACACAGCACATGGGGGTGACGGGCAGGACCCGACCCAGTGGTCAGTGGCCACCCAGGGCAACACTTCACTTGGGCTCTGCTGGTGACAGGCAACAGGATGGTTGTCCCCGGTGGCGGCAGAGCCGGGAGTAGGGCTCCTGCTCATGTCTGGGTGGTAGGAGAGGGAGCCTTGCCCGGGCACAGGGACCGAGGGCACGCGAGGAGGCAGGGGCCAGGCTGGGATGCAGGAAGATCAGCGAGTGCTTTGAGACGCCGATCCACCACCAGTGCTGATGCTGCCCCAGGGCCGCTCTCCTCCTCCCTGCCACCCCGGTGCCCCCCGGGAAGGATCTGGGGAAGGGTCCAGGTGAAGTGGCATCCTGGCACAGCCCTGCGCCGCCCTGGCTCTGGGAGAGGTGCAGTGTGAGTAGCCAGCAGTGCTGTGGGGCGCAGGCCTGCCCCCACCGTCTCTGCTATCATGCTATTTTTGAATTCTCTTTTGTTTTTTGTTTTGGTTTGGTTTGGTTGTTGTTTTTTTTTTTGGTTTGGTTTGGTTTCCTTTTGTTTTCCTTTTTTTGTTCTGTCTCCTCGTGTTTGGTCCCTAGGAGCCAGCGCTAAGAAACAGGGCGAGGACTTAGCGGATAATGACGGGGATGAAGACGAAGGTATTTCTGTGCTCGAGGCTGCCACTGCATGACAAGCCAAGCAACTCCGTTTGCCCGCCATCCGCTGCCATCCCCAGGGAGCCCCGTGTGTGTGGGTCTGCCGTGCCGGGCAGCTGTGTGGGGTGGGGGCAGGCTGGCCGGCTGTGCAGGGCGCCCAGGCCCGTCCCCTCATGGGATGGTGGGGGGAAGCTCGTGGGGGTGTTTTGCTTTAGGAGAAGCTTGCTCCCGCTCTGCTTGAGCGAGGGCAGGCAGGAAGCATGGCAGCGTGGGAGGAGAGGAGCCCTCGGGCACCTGGGCCCATTTCACCCCCAGCCCGGTCACATCCACCTCCAGCCTCATCCCTCCGGAGTCGGTGACACGCAGCTGGGAGCCAGCGACCTCCCTCTCCACCCTTGCCTGGCCCCGCCGTGGATACTGCCGCAGGGTGGCCGTGCCATGGCACCCATGGCAGCCACGGCACCCGCAGGGTACCTGGCCATGCCCAGGAGACACAAGGTCCGCTTGGGCATGATTTCTGTTAACACCTTCTTCTCCACCCAATGTGAGTGGGGTCTTGCTGGCAACCGGAGCACCAGCACCAGCCGAGGCAGAGTGAGTGGGCTTTCAAGCAGATGTGGTTCTAGCCGTACGCCAGGGCCAAAGGAAGTTGCAGAATTGGCTATTTTTAGTAAAACAGAGTTGTTCACCTGCAGGGTATGGAGTTGGTGTGTTTGGCTGCAGGGGTGTGAAGAGGAGGCAGGAGGAAGGGTCAGCCAGGGTGCAGCCCTAATGTGCCAAGGACAGTAAAACCTCACGGTGTGCAGGAGTCCCTGGGCAGCTCGTGCACGGCCTGACAGATGGTGTTTAGGATCTGGGAAACAGATGAAAAGCTTTTTCCTTGGCAGAACCAAAACTCCGTTGTTTCCTCCCTCCAACCTGTGCCCCAGGATCTCTTGTACCAGGGCATAGACTGGCATTCAGCCTAAGTGACTTGACTGTGCTAAATCCCTGCACGCTAAAGCATGCTGCAGCGATTAGGAGCCATTTATTCCCTGGTACATCTCGGCATATTGCTGCCATTCTGCTGCGAGGATGTCCCTTTGCGTGCCAGTGGGAGCGTGTGGCAGGGAGGAGAGGACACGGGGACAGGCTCCGGTATTTCTGCCCTTCGCATTTCAAGCAGGTGGCCCTGGGAAGAGTTGTCACGCTGTAGCTCTGCTGCAGGGGTGATGTCTGTCCTGGAGGAGCCACGAGACCTTTTTGCTCCCCAGGTCTGTGCATTTGCCTGGCTGCATCCTGGCCATAGGAAAAGAGCCGGCACAGGTTTTGCCGTGTCCTCGTTCTCCTGGAGGGCAGAGGTTTTCCGTAGGAAAGGGAGGCCACCATTAGCCATGCCATGGGCCACAGCTGGAGGTGGGGGTGGCCAGAGGAACCCATCAGCCTGCCTTGTGACGGGCAAGCCATGGGGAGGGGTGGATGTGGGCAGGGGTTAGGTGGGTGCGAAGGAGCACGTCCAGCCCAGCCGGGCGTCCCCGCTGAGCTGGTGTGGCTGTGTCCTGGGAGTCCCAGCCCCGTGGGGACTGCGGCAGGGGCTGGCTGCCAGGCTGGCACGGTGCACTGGGGAGGGAGGCAGGCAGGGAGCTGGGGCAGCCGAGGTCAAGCAGCCCCAGCAGGCGACGCCAGGCTGCCCGAGCAAGGTGGTGCCTGCGGCTGAGCACATGGGAGGGCAAAGTCCTCCTTGCCAGCCCAGGAGAGAGGGCTGGGCACCGCAGGCGTGTGGGACCTGGCACCATCTCCACAGCAGGCGCAACTGCCTCCTCCGTGTAACGTGGGCAAGATACAGCAGGAGCTGAGCATGCGTGTTCTTCCCTTGCACCTGGGCTGAGCTCCATGAGGGATCCCAGGCCAGTGGCGCAGAAGGGGCCGGATGTCCCCCAGACAGGGCCAGTGAAGAGAGGGAGTGTGGCTGCTCCCTGTCCCCTTAAGCTACCGCAGTCCTTCCTCCCTGGCCCTCGGAGTCCCATTCCCCATCCTCACCCCATACCTCATGTCCTGTCCTCATCCGGAGCCCACGCTCACCTCCCTGACACACACACTTGCACACACTGTCTGCCTCATCACCATGTCTGTGTCTGGGCACTGGGGTGCCATGGGGTTCACATCCAGGCAGCCGGCAGGTTTCTGCCTTCCCAGGGAGATGGGAGCGGGGGGGTGGGAGAGTCAGACGTTGGAGCACCCACCAGTGCCGCCCCCCCCCCCCCCCCGCCCCCCNCTTCCAGGTCCTGCACACCCCCATCCCTGCCCCCCCCTGCAATGCCAGCTTCCAGGACTCACGGAGCCGAGGGCTTGGATCCAGCCAAAGACAAAGACATGGGGCTGCATTCCAGGGCTGGATTCTGCAACTCCCACCCACAACGGAGCTGGGTGCCGCTGGTCTGGATCCCACACGCAGCCAGAGCCCGGCTCTGGGGAAGAGTAGCCAGGTCCAGCAAGCATCTTTCCCGCATGTGCTGAGACCCCCGAGGGGACAGCAGCGTGGGGATGGCACAGCAGTTGCCACCACTCAAAGAGGGGCTGGTGGGGTTGGCTCAGTCGGCTTTGTAGGTCCGTGCTGTGGCCCCCAGGAGAGCCCTGGGTTTGGCTCCTAAGCCCCTTCCCCAGTCCTGGCAGCTGGCATTGCCCTCATCCTTGGTCTGCCTGTCGGGCAGGGTGCTGCGGCTCTTGGCAGGGGTCCTGTGTTTAACCGCCTTTCCTTCCAGACATCCGGGACAGCGGTGCCAAGCCAGTGATGGTGTATATCCACGGCGGCTCGTACATGGAGGGCACGGGGAACATGATAGATGGCAGCATCCTGGCCAGCTACGGGAATGTCATTGTCATCACCCTGAACTACCGCGTTGGAGTGCTCGGTATGGGCTGGCTGACGTGGGCTGTGCCACCAGCACAGCTGGGCACTGGGGACAGCCCCCATGGCCCACTGGGTTTGAACCAGCTGGGAAGGGGGTGGAGGGGGGTGTGGGGCCCGGTGGGATGGGGGCTGCGCTGCAGGTGCTGCTCCTGCCCTCCGCCCTGGCCGCCGAGCGGGGTGCCACGTGGCAGTGCCAGCAGTGGGCAGTCGCAGCATGGTCTGGCTCCTGGCACTGCCCCCCCCCTCAGGCTCATTTACACAACCTGGCTCAGCTTAAAGCAAATATTGGTCTGCGGTTAAATAAATAATAAATGTGTTTATCCAGCATCTTTTCCTGAGAGGGCCCAGATCGGTGAGCTGCCAGCGGGTATTGCCTGGCTGCCCCTGGGGACTCAGCAGCTCTCCCTCACAGAATCACAGAATCACAGAATGTTAGGGGTTGGCAGGGACCTCTGGAGATCATCTGGTCCACCCCCCTGCCAGAGCAGGTCCACCTACAGCAGGTGGCACAGGATGGCGTCCAGGCGGGTTGGGAATGTCTCCAGAGTGGGAGACTCCACCACCTCTCTGGGCAGCCTGTGCCAGGGCTCTGCCACCCTCCAAGGAAAGAAGTTCCTCCTCATGTTCAGACAGAACTTCCTATATTCAAGTTTGTGCCCATTGCCCCTTGTCCTATCACTGAGCACTGCTGAAAAAAGACTTACACCCTCCTCCTGGCACCCTCCCTGTATTTGTAAACATTGATGAGATCCCCCCTCAGTCTGCTCTTCTCCAGACTAGAGAGACCCAACTCCCTCAGCCTTTCCTCGTAAGAAAGATGCTCCAGCCCCCTGAGCATCTTTGTAGCCTTTTGCTGTCCCCTCCCCAGCAGTTCCCTGTCCCTCTTAAACTCCCTGGGCACGAGCTGCCTCCAAGCCGGTTGAGCTGCCAAGACCCCTGCGGAGGGTCACGGAAGGGTGTTTGGTGCTGTACAGAGGAGGGTGCAAGTCCCATTTTCACAAGCACTGGTGACCCAAAGAGGTGAAACAGGGACACAGGGTCAAAAGGCAGCACAGTCCCCTGCCTGCTGCATCAGAACCCCCCCCAGACACGGATTTGCCTGGAGCACCCATCCCTGCTGCCTCCCTTAGCAGCAGCGAGAACAAGGGCCATGGAGGTTTGGGGAAAGCTCCTTCCCAGCCCAGCTGCTGGCAGGGCCAGCTCTCTTCCGAACTGTCTAGCCTGGCCTGACTCTCCCTGAGCAACTGGGCTCCCGGCTGGTACCTGGGGCAGCACATCCCTCTGATAGCCTCTGAATCCCATAGCGTCTTAGGGAAGATAGCAGTTACCTGGAAGAAAATAGGCTTTTCAGTAAAAACAAGCCTATTCAAGACCTGTCAGTATCAAAAGCCAGGCGTCTAAGATGGACAGGTGGAAATCTGAGAGACATAAGTCACAATATGAAATAAGACTTGTGTGGTGACGTTGCCATCTCCATTGAAGTGCTGCAGTGCACCCAGCCAGAGCATCTTGAGTGCCAGAGCAGCGCTGGCACCACTCCCTGCTTGCTGGGGTTACCCACCTGGATTTTATCTCAGGACCACGGTTTTGGCTTCCTGCTTTGAGTCAAAGCAAACGAAACACTGATAGCTTATCTTTGGTGTTCCCTTTGCTATGGAAAGCATTTCTCAGCATCTTCCCCACTGCCAGCCTTTGTATTTTAAGCTGCAGTCGGTTCCTCTCTGCCCAGCCCACCTCCTTACATTTATAGAGCCTCCTCCGGGCCACGCTAGTCCATGGAAAGCATTGGCTGTGCACACACTCAGCCCGCAGCCGCTGATGCTTCCTCAGCTTTCCCTGGAGCATGTGTGAGACGTCCTGACCGTTGTTAGCACAGGTGGTGGCACGGGTAGGACAGGGCTTCGTGCCCTGTCGTTGCTTGCAGTTGGCTGGAGAGGCTTCCCAGGGCTTGCAGCTACACTCACAGCCTTTTGTCCTTCCATGTGCCATGCAGAGAGTGGTGTCCCTGCTCCAGCTTAGAGCTCACAGGACTCTTTTGGTAGTGGGGTCTTATGTTGTGGTGGGACAGGGTTCCATAGAAGCTCCCCTAGGCAATGGGAAGCGGGGGTGGGAGCCCAGGACACCCCCTGCTTCCTCATCCCTAACCAGGTTCCCCTCGGCACGCAGGGTTCCTGAGCACGGGGGACCAGGCTGCCAAGGGCAATTACGGGCTGCTGGATCAGATACAGGCGCTGCGCTGGGTCAGCGAGAACATCGCCTTCTTTGGGGGAGATCCCTTGCGGATCACTGTCTTCGGCTCCGGCATCGGTGCCTCCTGCGTCAGCCTCCTCACCCTCTCCCACCACTCTGAAGGTAGGTGCCAGGCGTGCCCGAGCATGCTGCGGTTGCCAGCAAGCACCCTGCTGATGTGAACCTGAGGAAGGGAGCCCTAGAAAAGTCAGGGCTGCTTTTTAGTTAGTCACTGGCGAGAGCCTGATCCAAGGCCAGGAATATTGTGGGCAAGGAGAGGCCAGTGGCAGAGCACATGGGAGCCAGGGATGGAGGTGGTGCTCCCAGCGCTCCGGGCTGCGGCCCAGCACCTGGGTGTGGGGAGAGGTGGGAACCCCTCCTGCGTCGCCCTGCCCAGGCGAGCGGGCTGGCCCACGTGCAGGGGTGGAGGGAGTGGAGGGCATCATGCGGGGGATCAGCAGCGTGGATCTCGGGGATAGAAAAGGAATTTGTACTGGAACAGAGGGAAAGCCAGACTGGAGTCTGGGGAGGGATGGAGGGCCCCATCTTGCAAGACTGGGACAGCTGGAAGTGCTGCGACTAGCAAAACACAGGTGGGAGTGGTGTGATATGATTGATATCTGTAAATATAGCAGATTGTTTACTCTAGATAAAGCAAGGAATTATTTGCGCTAAAAGATTGTGTTGGCATAAGAGCAGATGCATATAGCCACATGTGAAGACATTTACATCGAGCATTAGGAAAAAAAAGATAATTTGACCAGTGAGAAGATGTGTTCTTGATAAAATTCCTAAGGGAAATTGCGGGAGCAAAGCCTGAACTGGATGTGGTCCACAGGAGACCAGCCTGCCAAGGGACTTGGTGACAGGGTCTTTATATGAGGATGCAGCCCTCTTCCAGTGCTGTGTCACCAAGCGTCGTGCAGTGGGAGAAGGGGACACATGTGGGCAGCGGACGCAGGCGTGACTCTGCACTGCAGAGACACACACAAAATTGCAGTTGAAGCCATTGTGAAGAGCTGCAGCCCTGTTCAACAGCCTGGAAACTGCACAGGAACGAAGGCGACCTTCAGAACCTCAGCAGGGCTGATGGCGTGGCGGAGGGTGCATGGGAAGAGGCTGGTGCTGGGCAGGCTGTCGGCGAAGCTGGGCAGCTTTCCTCTGGCCCTGGGAGCTGCCGATGGACTGATTGCCCCGGTATTGGCAGCAGGAATGATCTCAGCCCAGGCTGCTGTGCGGGTGGCTGTGTCTGCACCAGCATCGCAGTCTGTTTGGTAGTATTCCATGTGGAATTGCTGTGTTTGCAGGTGCTGCGGGCAGCACGAGGCTGGCATTAGCTGCGGTGAGAGCTGGCAGAGCCTGTACTCGTGGCAGGGAGTGAAGGGCAGCACCCCGCTGAGCCCAGACCTGGCACGGGTCTCGTAGGATGCTGGCAGTTCACCATGGAGTCAAAGGCAAGCCAGGAACAGCTCTCTCCTCCCAGATTTCTCCAGCTGCCCTTCCAGTTAAACTTACCCGATTCTGGCAAACCACTTGCCTTGGGGTGAGCCCACCCCCACGCAGAGACCCATCACCGTGCTGAGCTCTGCTTCCTACTGGTGGCCCTTCCCCAGGCACAAGAGAGGTCAACAGGCTGCCCGTGCCTCTGCACCCATCAGGGTGCCCAGCAGGCGCAGCTGGCCGCCAGCCTCTCCTCGGATGGGCCAGCGAGCTGAAGCAGTGAGGCTGACACGTGCTGCCATGGCCCATGGGATCAGAGCGTGCAGAGGAGCTCCGGAGCCTCCTGGGTGGTGGGATATCCCAAGGTGGCTCTGGAGCCCACCATCGTCCCATGTTCCCTCTGTGCCAGATCCTGTGGCACAGCCTGTGCAGAGCGCTCCTGCCCTCAGGAAGGCTGCTCCCACTGCTGGTGCCTGGAGGACCAGAGCTCTGGGGGATGCTCTGCCCCACAGACCTGACAACAGAGGCATATCTGGACCTGGTGGGCAGCTGCTTCCCAAAAGCTGGCAGCTTGGGCGCTCCTATATTAAGTCCATGGTGGTCCCTGGTTTTCCATGACTGCCCCACAGTCATGGGGCTGCTGTCACTGTCACAAGCACCCTGCCGTGTTTGAGTAAAGCAGGGAGGAACAAAAAGAAAGGTAAAGCTGAAGTGATCCAAACCCTGGCAGCATGTGTGGAGCTGCTGTTGCCCACTCAGGACGTGTCTGTTCTGGGCAAGCTCCTTTCCCTTCTGCCTCAGGGTGCTCAGGACACATGTGCTCGGTCCGTGCTCCTGTGTGAGCGCCTGGTGCCTGAAGTCAGCCCTGCTCCCCCTGTGCCAGCTTCCAAGCAGGATGCTCCTAGGGCTCTTGCCCCATCCTCTTCAGGTGTCTTGGACAAATACGAGTATTAGACTACAATAAGCTCAAGAACATGGAAAAATGTGAGTTATACCCACAGACCCACTGCTGATGTTGCAGTGCCAGAATAAAGCAGGACCAGGGGCTGTGTTCACCATTTTGGGGGCTTCTGGGATAGGATTCCCAGTTACCCAGAGCCGTGCAGCACAGGCAGCAGCTTTCTAGCCTGTAGGAGATGCTTCTGACAGCTAAAGCCAGAGGATGCTTCCCTCGTGTTAGAGGGTAAATTGAGCAACGTGTAGGAAAGGCGCATGGGTAGATCTTTGCAGCCTTGTTTCAGAGCAGCGGGCAGGGCAGGGGATGCTCTGCCCCTGTGGGGGTGCGTGCAGGGCCGTGCCATCCCGGTGTGGACACCTGGGGCTCCGCGTGCCCTCCTGCCCTTGCATGGGCACCTTGACAGCGTGGGCACAGGGGTGGGGAGTCTGTTACAGGCTGAAAGCTCCTGAAGAAAGAAGAAGGGTTTTCTCTGCCCATACTGAGTGTGAAAGGCTGGGGAGGGGACACTGTAATGCATTTGTGATGTTTCTTAGGGTGCTTCTCTCCATCACGGGAGCGCCTGGGCGGCCAGCAGGGACCACGGGAAGGTGCTCTTAGTCCAGAGAGTCCCTCTGTGGGATTGGGTGCTTCTAGCAGGGCAGCCCCAAGGCCACAAACTGGTTTTTTGCAGACGGATGGTGACATCTCCTTGGAAGCAGGACTGTGTGCTTGGCTGCCCAGGTGGCCCCAAGCATTTGTGCAAGCCTGGGATGGAGGGAGCAGCATGGAGAGAGGCTGGGGGTGGATCAGAGGGGCTGCTCCACAAATTTCCAGCCACAAAAAATACTGTCGTGCCAGTATAGCTCTTTTCAGGTGACACTAGGCTTTCTGCCACTAAACCCTGCACCTGCATGCTGTGTCCTTTGCTGCTCCATCCAGCCCCAATACCTGTGGTGTGGTCTCCCCTGCATCGCAGCGGCGCTGGGTGCCCAGCACCCTTGCTGCCGTGCCAGAGGAGATGCTGCCAGTTGTAAATGCCCTGAGGGGAGCGCTCAGCGCTGCAACCAGTGTTTCATTAAAGCGATTGGCCACAAAATGACCCCCCAAAACCCCACCTCTCTGCTGGAGCACCCGTCTCCCAGGGATGGGGCAGCCGGCTCTGGAGCACAGCGGGGGAGCTGCACGAAGATGCAGCCTGCAGACCAGGCGGGTTTGTTTTTATCACATCAAAATAAAACTCACAGTGATCAAGAGCTATTAATGAAGCTGCTAATTTGTGCCTGCTCTGCCAGGCTCTGTGAGAGGCAGACACTGGAGGCTGGTGCAGCGCACGCTGTGTCTGACTGCCAGGGAAAACCTGCGGCTTCCCTGCCAGACTCAGCCCTTGTAGGCGGGTGAATTCCTCTCCAAGGAGCAAGGTGCTGCTTCCCTCCCCAGCCAGCCGTGCTGGGACAGGAGCAGTGACTGCCGGGCAAACCTCTTGTGCTTCCTCTCCCTCATCTCCTGCTCCTTGGGGGCTGCTGCCAGCTCTGGGGATGCTCAGACCTCAGCTGGATAAGGCACCCAGCACCCTGCTTTGATTTGAGTAGAGCTTGGCCCAGACAACCCCAGAGGTGTTTTCAGTCTTGGCTACTGAGCAAAGCAAATGGGAAATCAGGAGCTGGTGGCAGCCTGCAGCACCCGGCACCCTCCGGCAGAGCCCTGGTCCCACGGCTTGGCTCTGCTGTGCTGTGGCAGCCGGCTCTGCCAGGACGTGGGGTGCGTTGGGACCCTCACCTGGGAGGGGAACAGGCAGGGAAGGCAGAGCTGCATCTTCCTGCCTGGGCCCCAGCAGGCGGGGGGGCTGCGGGGGGAGCTGCAGAGTCGCGATGACTCCCTGGGGTGCTTGTTGGACTTCAGCTGGGTGCCGGCGTGGAGGGGGAGGACATGGCAGGTCTGAGCTCTCACAGACTCCTGGGTCCTCTTGAGTCTGAATGCGGCCATGCGGAGACACAGTGAAGGGGCTCCATCAGGGACGTGACCAGCTCTTGGTGACACCAGCTGCCTGTGCTTCCCTAGGCAGGGGTGGGCGGGGGCACAGCTCAGCCCAGGTCCCTCTGGAAAGTGATGCTGCTAGTGAGGAGCAATAACTGCTACTGGGACAGCATCTGCTGGGAGCCAGGGAACCCCCATCCTGGCTCTTTGGCATGTGGATGATGGTGCAAAGCAAGTGAGACCATGGCCAGTCTCCAGCCTGTAGGCTGGGTACGGCTTTCTAGGGCACTGGGAGGTGACAAACAGCTTGTGACTTCTCTTTGTCCCAACACATGGGACTGTACGTCAGGTACTTGGCAGAGCGAGGACTGTGCGTGCAGACAAGAGCTATGGACATGGTGGCCGGGAGCCAGGAGCCTCCGAACCTGCTGCGGGAAGGTGCACGCTCCCCTGTAGAGCGGCACGGCCTTGGCTGCACACAGGGTCTCACGCAAGCACTCTGCATTTCAAGGGACTGGGGGCAGCCCTGGGGCCACCACGCTGCTGTGCCAGCGCCATTCGGGGACTGCCTGAGACAGTCCCTCCCGGTAAGCCAGTGCCAGAGCCCGGTGAGGGCACAGGCAGGACTTGGGGTTCAGACAAGGGCTGGTCGAAGAGCCCAGGGTCCACCCCAAGTCCAGCTGCCTTTCACCGCCCCAGAGGCTCTGCTTCCTCACCGCCCTTTGTATTCCGAGCACAAGCGCCATTGACATGGGGCTGGAGCCCAGCCACGCATTCCTCCGCCTGGGCCAGGGCCTTTGTGGCCCCGTTTTCCAGGGCGAAAGTCCACTCCCTCTGTGTTCCCGGTGGCAGAAAGGCCCTCTTTGTGCATCTGGCAGCCTGCTCCTGCGGGGCCGGATTGGCACCGAGCAGCCCCAGCTGGGCAGGAAGCAGCAGGGAGGGGGCCGAGGGGGACCCTGACAAAGCGGTGGGATGGGACACACAGGGTTAAGTGTCCCCAAGCAGCCATTAACTCTCCCACTGCTGCCAGCCTGCAGCCTGGCTGCTGAGTGACGACGGTGCCACCTCGGTGCCACCTCGGGCTGGAGAATGGTGCTGAGCCGGGGGCAGCCCTCGGGGCCGCAGGCAACACGTCCTTGGGGTGCCTGGGACAGGCTGTGGTGCAGCTATGGCCCCTGTCCTCCCCGCAGTGGGACAGAGGGATGCCAGGCCATCCGCTGCAATGGGATCCTTGGGGAGCACAGCTGCCCTTGGTTGCTGCCAGCAGCACCCATTGCATACCCAGCTGTCACCCTGCCACCCTCACAGTGGCCCTGAGCCGAGCCCCTGGTGCCAGCCCGGCTCAGCAGGCAGCACCGCCCCGGGCAAGGCCAGGCACGAGCTGGAGCGCTGGGTCCTTGCAGGGATCCAAGGGCATGGATACCTTCTCCATGCAGCATCTTGCACCGCAGTGCTGGGGTGCCGGAGCGGGATCCACCCAGCGGCGAGCTTTGTCCGCCCCTTGCTTGTCTTACAGGTCTCTTCCAGAGAGCCATCATCCAGAGCGGCTCTGCGCTCTCCAGCTGGGCGGTGAACTACCAGCCCGTGAAATACACCAGCATGCTGGCCGACAAGGTGGGCTGCAATGTCCTGGACACGGTGGACATGGTGGACTGCCTGCGTCAGAAGAGCGCTAAGGAGCTAGTGGAGCAAGACATCCAGCCAGCTCGCTACCACGTGGCCTTTGGGCCAGTCATTGACGGGGATGTGATCCCAGATGACCCAGAGATTCTGATGGAGCAGGGTGAATTCCTCAACTATGATATCATGCTGGGGGTCAATCAGGGCGAGGGGCTGAAGTTTGTGGAGGGGGTGGTAGACCCTGAGGATGGCGTCTCAGGCAGTGACTTTGACTACTCAGTCTCTAACTTTGTAGACAACCTGTATGGATACCCCGAGGGCAAAGACACCTTGCGGGAGACCATCAAGTTCATGTACACAGACTGGGCTGATAGGGACAACCCTGAGACTCGTCGCAAGACTCTGGTGGCCCTCTTCACTGACCACCAATGGGTAGAGCCATCAGTGGTGACGGCTGACCTGCATGCCCGCTATGGCTCCCCCACCTACTTCTACGCCTTCTACCACCACTGCCAGAGCCTAATGAAGCCTGCGTGGTCTGACGCAGCCCACGGGGATGAGGTGCCTTATGTGTTTGGGATCCCCATGATTGGCCCCACAGACCTCTTTCCCTGCAACTTCTCCAAGAACGACGTCATGCTCAGTGCCGTGGTGATGACCTACTGGACCAACTTTGCCAAGACAGGGTGAGTGGGGATGGGGGCTCTGCACTTGCTGCAGCTGCACCCTTTGGGACCGCGTTCTGGTGGGGGGATGTCATGCCTGGTGTGGGACGCTGAGCCCCCCCATCCTCAGAGGTCCATGTGCTGCACCTTCCCTAGGATCAGGGCATCAACCACACGCGTGACCAGCCCCAAGGACAGGACCCAGCCAAGTGCAGGAGTGGGGAGGTTGCTTGGCCGTGGTTATTGTGGGTGAGACTTGACCCAGGGTTGGGGTGCTGCCCAGCCATGCAGGACCTTTCACCTGCCCACCCTTTGCCACCACTGGCAAAGGCGTCCCCAGCCTCCATCTCTGCGTTCAGCTCTCTCTCACTGCCCCTCTGGCTTTTCCCAGTGCTAGCTCTGTTTTGCCTGTGTTTCACAGGGACCCCAACAAGCCTGTCCCCCAGGACACCAAGTTCATCCACACCAAGGCCAACCGGTTTGAGGAGGTGGCCTGGTCCAAGTACAACCCCCGTGACCAGCTGTACCTGCACATCGGGCTGAAGCCACGGGTACGTGACCACTACCGGGCCACCAAGGTGGCTTTCTGGAAGCACTTGGTCCCCCACCTGTACAACCTGCATGATATGTTCCACTACACCTCCACGACCACCAAAGTGCCGCCGCCTGACACCACACAGAACTCCCACATCACCCGCCGGCCCAACGGCAAGATCTGGACCACCAAGCGCCCTGCCATCTCCCCCGCCTACAACAGTGAGAACGGGAAGGACAAGTGGAACCCAGAGCAGGAGGCGGGCACCCTGCTCGAGAGCCCTCGCGACTACTCCACCGAGCTGAGCGTCACCATCGCCGTGGGCGCCTCCCTCCTCTTCCTCAACGTGCTGGCCTTCGCTGCCCTCTACTACCGCAAGGACAAGCGCCGGCAGGACACGCACCGGCAGGCCAGCCCCCAGCGTGGCGCAGCCAACGACATTTCCCACGCGCCCGATGAGGAGATGCCCTCCTTGCAGGTGAGCCAGGGGCACCACGAGTGCGAGGCTGTGCCGCCCCACGACACCCTGCGCCTGGCCGCTCTGCCTGACTACACTCTCACCTTGCGCCGCTCTCCAGATGATATCCCGCTCATGACCCCCAACACCATCACCATGATCCCCAACTCGCTGGTGGGGCTGCAGACCCTGCACCCCTACAACACCTTCACTGCCGGCTTCAACAGCACGGGGCTCCCGCATTCACACTCCACCACCAGGGTATAGCTGCCCGCCGCCGGCGCACACTCACGCACGCACGCACACGCACGCAGCAGACACTGGCAGAGGGACCAGTGGGGCCAATGGAGTCCCCGGACGGAGGAGCAGCCCCCATGGACGGTGCGGTACCGACCCCGGAAACCTGCAGTGTCCTGGCGCAGCTGGATGCCTCGCTCTTCTCCTGGCGCTTTCTTTTACTCCTATCTAACTTTTGAGAAGTGCTTTGACTCTACCAGCTCCCCGTCGGAGAGGCCCACGGGTCACCCTGGGGCACCAGTGGAGTGCAGGGAGGGGACGCGGTGCAGCCCCTGCACCCATGCACCGGTGCAGGCATGCGCCTCCCCACGGGGCAGTGCCACCCCCAGTGCTCTGCCCACTGAGCACCCTTGGGACTGACAAAGAGCAGGGCCGGGCATCCCTCTCGGCCGGTGCCTGGGCATCCCCAAGCAGTTTAGCATCCCGAGTGCCCTGGGAAAGGCTCCTTCACCGTGTCGAGAAGTGGCCCTGGGCCATGGTGCTATAGGCAGAGGGAGCAGGCAGGGTCTGGGGACCTGGCCTCCTGCTGGGTGCAGGTGCTGGGGCCAGTGCCAGGGCTCGGGGACCCCAGAGACCCTGGGAGCAGGACCCTGGGTTGGACACTTGGCACCTCTGCCCCTCTTTGCGCTGCAGAGAATCTCTTTTGTGTCAGTCGTTTCTCTTTGCAGAGACGTTTTTTAAGCAGATCTTTAGTTCTTTACACACTAACGGAGTCGCCGCGTTTTGTCCTTTGTAAAGATTTTAAAACCAAGTGTTCTTGATATAAAATAAAAAGCCAGTTAGAAGCCAGCGTGTGCGCGCAGTGCCGGCCCCCTGCGGCCCCCACCTGCTGCAGGCAGGTGCCAGGCAGGGCACTGCCTCCTGCGCCGCGGGGCCGCGCTCTTTTGTATTTTTGATATTCTCCCTCCTCTGTCACCCATGCCCACATATCTCAGCCAAATAGCCTACCCGACGGCCCACCTGTGAGCACCCCCCCGCCCCGACCCTGGCCCAGCCTGCTGCCACCACCGGCCAGTGCCACCCACCTCCCGCTGCGGGCATCGCCTGCTGTGAGCACCGCCTGCCTGCCGCCATCCACCCCGGGCAGCGCCCCAGCACCGTGTCCCAGCGCTCCCCACCCTGCCCCGCTCCCCCAGGAGCATCCCGTGTCCCGTCGCCACTGCCCCGAGGCCACACTGCGCCCTCCCTGCTTGTGCCGCCGCCCGGGCAGCGCTGCGGGGCTGGCCGGAGCAGGGTGAGCCACCCGCCGAGGGTGACTCCGGCTCCCACCTCGCTCCCGCCGGGGCATTTCCCCCGTTGTGGTGTGACTCCCACCTCCAGCATCCGGGGCACGCGGCTGGGATGGATGCCTGGGCAGGGGCTGCTCCAGCGCCACCGCTGGGGGTGACGCAGCCTGCGTGGGGCTGGCAGCATCTGCCCCGGGGCCGGGGCACCCGCTGGGCTGGTGGCAGCCACTGGACTGCACGCAGCCGTGGGGAGCAGGGCTCAAGGCAAGGGGCTTCGGGGTGGCCAGGCATGGAGAAGGAGCTGCCCAGGAGCCCATGCAGGGCACCCCAGTCTCAGCCCCCCCCACGGTGGGCACTGGCACCCGGGGCCTCAGGAGGCAGGAGGAAGGGATGGGTCCTTGCAGGGACACCAGACCTCATCCCTGTGGGAGACGGTCCGGCTGGCAGACGCTGCCCGCACTGGCGGCCGTGACGCACCGGTGCCGGGCTGGCCCTACTGCCTGGGGCCAGCGCACCCCCCGCCCCGCACCCTGCCCCGGCCCCCGCCCCGGCCAGGGCCGAAGGCGAGGATGCTCGTTGGAGAATGTATTTATACCCTGTCACCTGCGCAGAGTAACAAATTCCAAATAAAACAGAAGTGATATTTTTAATAGCGCTGTGTCTCGCCTCTTCTTCGAGCGCGCAGGGGCCAGGGGTCTCCCAGGCTGGGTGGGTGCCCTGTGCGGGCTCAGAGCCCACCCCAGCTGTGGCCGTGCCTGCTGCCAGAGGGTCCTGGTGGGACACGATCCCCGTGTCCCACCCTGCAGAGGAGGCGGGAGGACCCCAATATTACCCCACCAGGTCGGGGTGCTGGACCCCCAGCACAGCACACCTCCGACCCAGCGCCCTGCAACCCGGGAATGGCCAGCACTGGGTGCCACGGGGGGGTCCCCACACGCCCCAGCACTGGGACCCCGTACAGGACCTCAGCTGCCCCCGCAGCTCCGCTGAGCGCCCCCCCCTTCACCCTGCCTTCCCCAGCCCAGCTCCCCTCCCCCTGCTTGCCAACCAGAAAAGCTGCTGGTTTCATTTCTTTTTAATGTAATTTCAACTGGAGTTGCCATGGAAACCAGGCATGGGGCCTGAATCACCTCCAGGCAGCGTGCAGGCAGCGGGAGCCAGGGCCGAGGCCCCGAGCCAGGGGGTGGGCTGTGCAGGGGGCTGGGGGGGCTCTGCCCCGCTCTGCCGAGGGCCCCTTGCTTCTGCAGTGCCACTGTCACCGTGCTCAGCACAGCGCTGCACCCCTGCACCAGGCCCGCCATGGCCGGGGGTGCTGCCCCGTACGGGGGTCCCACAGCCCCTGCACCAGGCCCGCCATGGCCGGGGGTGCTGCCCCGTACGGGGGTCCCACAGCTCCTGCCAGCCCCTGCCCTGCGTCCTGGAGCGGCAGCCCGTGGCGGGCAGCACAGGTACGGGCTGTGGGCACCTCGCCCCCAGGCAGGTGGAGCGGGTGGGGAAAGCACCGGCGGCAGGCTGCGTGCTGTGCGGTGCCGTGGCTGCTGCGGAGCGCCGGGGATGGGCAGCAGCAGAGCCAAGCTGCGACGGGACTCGATGGGATTCCCGCCCTGGGCACAGGGCTGCCTTCTCTCCGGCTTTCCCGTACTGACGGGCAGAGCCGCTTCCTGAGGGCTCAGCTCTCCAGGCAAGGCGACGGCCGCCCACCCTCAGCGCTGACCCCCCAGCCCTGCCCCAGCCGCTGGGCTCTCCGGTCCCAGGGCCTCCCTCGCTGCCACCGGCTGCCCCCGGTTAGTGACCGGCTGTGAGAAAGAACCAAGGTGAAAAACCCACATCAGGCCACGGGGCTGGGTTTCCATGGAAATGCCGGTGCTCCACAGCGCAGCTCCGAGAGCGGCCTCGCCACAGCGCAAGCGGCAGGGCCGGCTCCGCCTGGCAGACAGTGGCCATCCCAGTGAGTCCAGCAGCCCCGCCAGCTGCCCCTGCTGCAGTGCCTAGTGCTTTCTTGAAGGGGAGATGCCTTCCTGCCAAGAGCAGGGGCTTGCCCTGCCTTTCTGTCCCCTCTTCCCTGTCTTTGCATGGCCCCAGATGCCTGCTGTCCCCACGTGCCAGCACTGCCACCCTAGCTAGGATCCCAAGAGTGAGCTGGTGACAGACGACATGCTGCTATTACGCTACTGCCTTTGCAAAACTCCCAAGCCTGCCATGTGTCCAGGGTGTCCTTGACCATCAGCAGCGTTTCTTCAGAGACCTGGCAAAGTCCAGGGGACACTGCGTCCCGGCGGGTATGCGCAGTTAACAACCGTGTCACGAGCGATCGTGGGACATCCTCAGCTTCAGGGCACATGTTTAGGGCTGCTGGCAAAGAGAAGACTAAGGGAACTGAACCGCAAAGGTGCGCCCAGCACGGGGAGGGGATGAGTGACCTGTGCCTGGCCCCTGCCTGGAGGAGGCACAGCCAGCAGGGCAGGGGTGTTACCCTGCACAGCAGCGTCACTGGGACAGTGTTCTGGTCCTGGTCCCTGCACTCCCGATGCACCCATGACACAGGACGGCAGATCCACAGGCAGGCAGGACAACCCATTATGCCGTGCCCTGCAACCCCCTCTGCCCCGCGCACCAGCGGCACAAAGGATTTCTGTGCTCACCCGCTGCCAATGCCCTTCCCGGCAGAGCTGACTCAAACCAGAGGGTTTTGTCTCTCCGAGGGCAGCAGCCTGGATCCAGGGACATTGGTGCTGCCGTCAGCCCGAGCCGGGAAGCCTGGCGGTCCCTGCATTGCAGCAGCCATCCAGGCTGGTGGCAAGGCTGAGCCACGTGTGGGGCTACCCCTGCCTGGGGCAGGGTGGCAGGGAACAGGGGGCTCCGAGAGCCGGCCCTGCAGCACCCCATTCCCCCTGGCAGCCGAAGCTTCCGTGGTGGCTGGAGCTCGACGTCCTCCCGCGCAGCAACGCAGGCTGCGAGATCTCTGACCCCAGCAAGGTGCCAGCGGCTGCGTCACCCCTGTCCCACCATCCGGATGTTGGCGCGGCCCTGCCCTTCTCGTCAGCCTGGACGTGCCCACGTCCTTGAGCTCCCTCGCTGCCGCTTCAGACGCCCAATTAACCTCCCCATTAACGTCATTAACAAAGGGCCCGTTTCTGGTCCCTGTGGTCCCAGACGGCTCTCGGGGCACTGGAGGCAGCCGGGCCGCGAGCGGCTGCTTCGTGCAGCCCGAGCTCGCCCGCGGGCTCCTGCGCAGCAGCTTCGCCTACGGCAAAGGGGGGGCGGCGGCAGCCCCGGGCAGGCGGGGGGGCTCCCGGCCCTCCTGTCACCCCCCCGGCGAGGCCACCGGGCTGGACAGCAGCGCCACGGGATTCTCCTCCCTCTTCCCTGTTTGGTTTTTTTTTTTTCCCCCCTCCGTTTTTGTTATGTTTTGAGGCGGA
>VZSF01010870.1:0-21365 GCA_013398295.1 Chionis minor | reverse complement strand
CGGGTCCCGCAGCCACCCCGAAGCCCCGCGGCGTGGGCCAGCGCGGCCGTGGCCCGGCTCGCCGTGGGGCCGCGCGGGGCGGCGGGACCTTGGGGCGGCCGTAGCTGGGTTAATGGTTGACGGGCTGTTTGTCTTTCCCGGTGCGCGGGTACACGTGGAGTCCGGGGGTCGGTGGCGCCCCGGGGGACCAGCCGGCAGCAGCGGATCGAGGTGCTGGGGGTGCCCAGAGCCGCCCCCCAGGATGGAGAGCAGGGCCCGCCATGGCGCGCGTGCCCGGCCTGCGTGAGGTGGCAGGGAGGATGTTCACAGCGGGGCAGCGATGCCAGGGGGACCGCGGGACTCCTGCGGGGACCGTCCTGGGGGGTCCCTTGGCACCGCAGTGGCCCCTGGGCTGTCCCCAGGGGGTGCCTGGGCGCAGCGGTGGGTGCTGGTGGGTGTCTCGGCAGCGCCAGTGCAGGCTGGACACACCTGCGGTGTTTACTTGGCAGGGAGCGAGTCCTGGAAGGAGCCAGGCAGTTTGGGAGGGGGTGGGTGGCGCGCTGGAGGGCAGTATAAAGTCCAGGGTGCTGTGCTGGAAGCTGAGGTTGCCGCGTTCCTGAAGGGCTTTGCCTGTCCAGGTGCTGAGGTGAGAGTCTGGTGGGCACAGCGCTGCTGCAGGGGCGGCCACGCGTCCCCCGGCTGCGGGGTACTGGGGGGTTTGGGGTGGGGGTCACAGAAGGGCTCAGCCATGGGTCAGGGAGGGCAGAGCCGGGGGTGCTGGCCGCCCCGGGGGGAGCAGGGTGAGCGGCAGAGCGCAGCCCAGGCACCGGCCGCCTTCCCTGCAGCTTCACCGGAGGGGTCTTTGCCCACCACCACTCGCACAGCTCCAGGCGCTCGCACCCTCTGCTAAAGGGTGGAGGTGGCATTTGGGGGGGCATTGCTGCCCTGCCACCTCCTTCACCCTGGCCACAACAGCCGCCCTACAGGCCCCCAGCTGGTAGGTTTTACTGGGTGCGCTGCTCCCCACCTGGGGCTGGAGACAAACCCGAGGGACGTGGCACCGTCCCCATGGGGATAGGGCACAGCATGACAATGTGGCTGGATCACACAGGGGGGTCTGCAAGTGCAGGGGCTGTTGCCCCCACCAGTGTGTCTGAGCAGTGGGCCAGCCTCAGTGGCCCCCCCCATCCTGGGAGAGGGTTGCAGCTCCCATGGCACGTGGCTCTCACAGCCAGTGCCGTCCCAGCAGACTGCGTCCCATGTCCCAGGGGGGAAGGGACACACACCAGGCATCCTCACAGCCATTGCTGCTGGCACCAAGCCCCTGGCAGCAGAGCTTCGAGGGCATGGTGGGACCCCCGGGGGCTGCACCCCGCCGCCCAGCCCCATGGCTCCCTGCAGACTGCTCAGCACCATGCTGGCGAGCGGCCGGACCCCAGCTCTGCCCACAGCGCCCCGTGCTGCCCGCGCCAGATGGGCACGCAGCTGGGCTCGGCCATCCATCCTGGGAAAGTGACCCCCAGGCACACCGGGTGGTGTCCGGCCCGGTGATGCCCGTGGCGTGGGTCCTGCCAGGCAGAGCGACAAGCACCCCCGCGGCCGGCAGTCGGGGGGGGCCGTGGCTGCGGTCGGCGCAGGGTGAGGTGGGAGCGAGTGCGGGGCCAGGCAGCGGGAACGCAGCACACAGGCACTTTGTTTGGCCGGGGTGGGCGGAAGTCAGGGCGTTGGATCTGAATGCTAAAGTGTGTTGTTCAGGGGCCGATAAAGGCACCATTGTATGTAAATAGTTTATAAAGCAGCATATGACTTCCAGTGCAGGGCAGTGGCGGATAGAGACGAGGGCAGGCGGAGCAGAGCTCTCCTGCGGGAGACATGAAACCTTAGAGGGGCCATTGGGGGCAGCTCACGAGGACCCTTCCTCACCGGCAGGTACGCGCCGCCGGGACCCTCCCCACCAGGGGTGGCCAGAGGGCAGGTCCCAGCCCCCAAGCCTTGTACTCCGGGTGGGAAGCAGCTCCCAGGGCTGCTCAGTGCCGGTGGCTGGCCCCGGCGGGGTGGGGGTCTGCGCTTGGGGTGTGGGGTCACTCCATGCCCCCCAGGCAGGGACGGCTCTAGTGGGGTGGCAATGAGTGGCTGCACATGGGGTCCCCCCAGCCCAGGGCTCTCCAGCCGCACTCCTGCAGGGAACGGCAGGGGACGAGGGAAGGGAGGTGCTGGTGCAGAGGAGCCCGTGGAGCTCCTTGGGACCATCCCTAGCCAGAGAGCTTGGCACTGGGTGCAGATCGGGGGTCCTTGCAGAGGTGTGGGAGCCTCACCCCCACCCTCTGGGGCAGCTGTGGGTCAGGATCCCTGTGCCGGTGTGGGGTGCGACGAGCAGCTGGCACTGCAGGGCCACCCGGTCTCCTGCCAAAATGCTGCCCTGAGCTGTGTCAGCAGCAGGAGCCACGCTGCTGTCCTGCTGTCCCTCCATCCTGCTGTCCATCTACCAGGGCTGCGGCAGCCAGTTGCTGCCAGGTCCCTCCTGGGGCTGTTGCCACCAGGGCTGGAACGTGGTGGCTTCCCGCTCCTAACGCTGTCTCTGGCTGCTTGCTCCTGCAGACGTGAGGAACGATGAACTGGGCTGGCCTCTACACCGCGCTGAGTGGGGTGAACCGCCACTCCACTGCCATCGGGCGCATCTGGCTCTCCGTCATCTTCATCTTCCGGATAATGGTGCTGGTGGTGGCAGCTGAGAGCGTCTGGGGAGACGAGAAATCTGCCTTCACCTGCAACACCCAGCAGCCTGGCTGCAACAGCGTCTGCTATGACCACTTTTTCCCCATCTCCCACATCCGTCTGTGGGCCCTGCAGCTCATCCTTGTCACCACCCCAGCCCTCCTTGTGGCCATGCACGTGGCCTACCAGCAGCACCAGGAGAAGAAGCTGCTGATGCTGACAGGGCATGCAGACCCCAAGCACATGGAGGAGGTGAAGAAGCACAAGATACGCATATCAGGTTCCCTGTGGTGGACATACGTCTGCAGCGTGGTCTTCAGGCTGCTCTTCGAGGCTGTGTTCATGTACATCTTCTACATGCTCTACCCAGGCTACCAGATGGTGCGGCTGGTCAAGTGCGAGGCTTATCCCTGCCCCAACACCGTTGACTGCTTCATCTCCCGGCCCACTGAGAAGACCATCTTCACCGTCTTCATGCTGGTCACCTCCAGCATCTGCATCGTCCTCAACATGGCAGAGCTGGTCTACCTGGTGGTGCGGGCCTGTGCCCGCCGCGGCCAGCACAACTCCAACCCCCCTTCGGGGAAGGGCTCCTTCTATGGGCACAAGCTCTCCGAGTACAAGCAGAATGAGATCAACCAGCTGCTGACGGAGCAGGACGGCTCCTTCAAGGACGTGCTGCGCCGCAATCCTGGGCTCCAGGAGAAGGGTGACCGCTGCTCTGCCTGCTAGGGCCAGCGCCATGGCGGGGCCCGAGCCCTTGCCCCTGCCCCACAGCCCTGTGCTGTCCCTGTCCCATGGGTAGTATCCCTCAGTGGCTGGTCCGGCCCTCCTGGATGGCCAAGAGGGCATCTTGGGCCATTAAATCTCCATTCTCAGGCGCTGCCTCCCTCCTTTCTGCTCTAGCTGGGATGTGCCGGGGCTAGGGTGCCAGTGTGGGGTGCCCACCCCTGTGCCCTCGCCCAGGTGAGTGCCACCAAGGGGCTGAGGGGGCTGCAGTGCCCACGCTGGGCTGGGGCCATGGCTGCAGTGCCCTGGCAGCCGGCATTCAGGAGCAGTGTCCCCTGGGTGGCATTGAGCAGTGACCAAGGGCTCGCGCTCCCCCAGCACCAGCCCCTGCAGCCCTGAATATATTTAGAAAAGTGCCTGGACCAAAAATAGAGGGAAAAAGTTCCCCCAGTGGCTGTTTCATCTGCCAGTCACAAGGAAAGCCAATGGGGCACACAGCTGCCTCGTGCCCCAATAACCCTGCACCCACCATCAGTGGACGGACGGACGGACAGAGCAGGGCAGCCCTGTCTGCACCCTGCTGAGGAGCCAGGGATCGGCTGGGAAGGGGCTTCGCAGCATCCTGCCCTGCCCTGCCCTGCCCTGCCCTGCCAAGGGGAGCCGACGGCGCAGGAGCACCGAGCTCTGCCCCACGCACCCACAAACGGTGAGGGGTCCCCATGCTGGATTGCCACTGCCGTGTCCCCCACAGTGCTCCCAGCATGGTGGCGCTGCCTTCTGCCGGAGGTTCTTGATGCCCTCCGTGCGACAGGTTAGGGGGGTCCCATGGGACGCAGGGTGGGGACAGCCCAGGGACATCCCTGGGTTGGGTCCCTGCACACCCGGCTGGCTGGGGGACGGGGTGAGGGTCCGGCGGGCTGTGGGGTACCCGTGTCTGGAGGGCGGCTGTCTTGCAGGGCACTGCAGTGCATGCCATGGGGGACTGGAGCCTGCTGGGGCGGCTGCTGGAGAGCGCCCAGGAGCACTCCACGGTGGTGGGGAAGGTCTGGCTCACCGTCCTCTTCGTCTTCCGCATCCTGGTGCTGGGGGCGGCTGCTGAGCGGGTCTGGGGCGATGAGCTGTCTGGCTTCTCCTGTGACACGCAGCAGCCCGGCTGCCAGAACGCCTGCTATGACAGCACCTTCCCCATCTCCCACCTCCGCTTCTGGGTCCTGCAGATCATCTTCGTCTCTACCCCCAGCCTCGTGTACCTGGGACACATCCTACACCTGGTGCATCTGGAGGAGAAGGCGCAGCAGCAAGCGGCAGCGCGGGCTGGCAGCGGGGCCAGGCGGCAGCGTTCTGGGCAGCCCCGGCTCCCTGCAGGGGACAGGCGGGGACGCATCTGCATGCGGGGGGCCATCCTGAGAACATACGTCTGCAATGTTGTCTTCAAGGCTCTTTTGGAGGTGGGCTTCATTGTGGGCCAGTATGCCTTGTACGGCTTCCAGCTGAAGCCCCTCTACACCTGCAGCCGCTGGCCCTGCCCAAACACTGTCAACTGCTACATCTCCCGGCCCACCGAGAAGACCATCTTCATCCTCTTCATGCTGGGGGTGGCCTGCGTGTCCCTGCTGCTCAACCTGGTGGAGATCTACCACCTGGGTCTCACCAAGTGCCGGCAGGGGCCAGGCCCCAGGTCCCGCATCCTGCCCGGTCCCGGTGGCTCTGCGGGGCCCCGCAGCTCCCACCTCACCCTGCCCGGCAGCGGCAGCCCCGTGGCTGCTGGCAGAGCCCCCCCTGGCCTGGCACCCTTGGGGAAGGCGCGAGCAACAGACCTGGCGGTGTGATGGGGCCTGCTGGGATGCTCAGGGATTGGTGACACGCGGGCAGCTACCACCGCGGTTCTGTCCCTGGGCCCCGCCAGGCTCACAGTATGGACCACACAGCCAGCACGAGGGACGGGCACGGCCCCGGGGACACAGTGCTCTGGCTCCCTGCGCTGCCAGGAATGGCGCAGCTGAGAGTAGGGCTGGGCTGGGGCAGGGGTCTGTCAGCCCTGGGGAAGCAAATAAACACCCACTGCACCTCACTCGACTCCTCCTCTGCCCACGGGCGCCGCGGCATCGATCTCCGACCGGTCACCCTATGGCCACGCTGCGTGGCTAGGGCAGGGCCACCACTGGGCTGGGTTGGGCTGGGCTGGAGCCCTACAGGCAAGGAAGGGGCAGGGAGCAGGGCAGGGACGGGCAGGGCATGCCAGGCTGGCAGCAGCAGGCATTGGGACACAGGCCATGCCAGCATGCCAGAGCTGGCAGTGCACCAGGGGCAAGCCAGGGTAGGGAAGTGCTGGCAGCACAGGTACGCAGGGATGGACAAGTGCAAGATGCACAGCAGCAGCGCCACACTTGCCCTGCTCTCCTGCAGCACCTACTCTGCCCCGGGGAGGAAAAAAGCAGGGGCTGCCAAAACTTTTCTGCATCTTTATTTGAAATGAATGGTTCCCAGAGACACAGGGTTAGTCCTACTGCCCTGGCATCACTACAACAAGACTGGTGAGCGGCTCACTCTCCACATGGACACAGAGAACAGAGGGCCCCGGGCCAGGGCCCAGAACAATATATACAGGCTCAACAGGAGACCCATGTACAGCTCAAGAAAACTGACCAGAACACAAGGAGGGGCAGGAGGCAGTGGCACAGTCAGAGCCAGGCTCACCCCGCACAGGGTGCTGGCACCCCGCTGCTGTGGGAGGGAGGGGGAGGCCAGGAAGAGCTCCTCACTTCTGCGAGCATCCGCCCGAGCCCTCGGCCAGAGCAGAGGGACCCACCAATGGCACCTCACACTGGGGAGGGGGGCTAGGACCCTGCCAGGACCGGAGACAGTGGGGAGAGAGGGACAACACTGGCCCAGACCCATCTCCATCAGTTTTCCATGGATTCAGAAAACGTTGACAAACGTGAAGGAGGCAGCCCGGTTGCATATGAGGGAGGTGTCCTCACGGCAAGGCTCCTGCCCTCATGTTCCAATACCGGCTCCGTCTGCTCTTCCCAGCCCGCTCAGACCTCTGCTGCCCCTGGGAACAAGCCCTCCTCCTGACTCAACAGCTCTCAGGCTGCCCGTGGTCCTTCCCCACCAGCTTGAAAACATCATCCTGCTGTAGGCGGCAGCAGCAGAGCTACCCTTCCCACCATGCCATCCGCAGCCTCACGAGGGGATGCTAAAAGGAGGGGGGAATTAAAAGCCTCAGGGCTACTGGTCCCAGACAGTGCTCTGCCATATTGTGCAGTTCCTGCCCCGGGGCAGGGGGAGAAGGGGGTACTCTCAGGGCTGGGAGTAGGGGGGTGATAGGGCTGGGCAAGGGAAGCTGCCCCAGGGGCTCGTCCACCCCTGTGCTGTGGGGACTGGCCCTGGGGAAGACAGCTCCCCCAGCAGCTGGGACAGGAGGCAGGGCCACGTACATAGGAGAGGCCTGTAACGAGCAGGATGGGATGTCCAAGTCCGGTAACAGTGAAGGGACAGCACTGCTGCAGCACTGTCCCCTCCGGCACCGCACAGCCCCTGCCCTGCAGCAGGAGGCAGGGAGACGAGGCATCCAGGGCTGGAGCACAACCAGCCCAGCAGCACCTCGCTCTTAGTCCATATCATCCTCCAGGCTGCTGAGCCGACTGTGCTCCTCGTAGATCTCCCTCACGGCCAGGATGCGGTTCAGCATGCTCTCCAGCATGCTCCGGTCCATGGGGATGACCGAGTACCAGAGCGGGGACTCAGCGATGCACGACCGTTCGGGCTGCAGATAGAAGATGTCATTGCGGTTCCGCAGACTCTCGGGACTGTAAAGAGAGGGGAAAGTGAGCCCTGGTTCCTGAGCTCAGAAAGCCTGGCCTGCCCTCACCGTTATCGAGGGAGGCTCAAGGCTTGTCACAGCCTCTTATCCTTCAGCAGGACGAGGACACAAAACTAAGTCTGTAGCTCCTTGCTCAGGACCAAAGCCAAGCCAAGCACCAGGACTCACACTGCACACTCCTGTCTGTTCAGAGACAGGCAAGTAGTGGAAGGGGCCAGAGAGAAGCATTCTCTCAACCACGGTCTACACAAGCAGTGCAGACCCTGGCTTCACACTCGGGTCCAAATGTTTGGAGAGCAGCAGCCACTCCATAGAGTCCAACGAAAACTGGGAGGTGGCTCCAAAATGGCACGTGCCCCTTCTCCAGAGAAAGTCTTACCATTTGGAGAGATAAAACTCATAGAACTTGACTGGGCATCGGAGCGGGTTCATCCTGTTCTCCCGCTGCTCCAGCAGTGGTACTTCCTCCTCACGCTTCCGCTTTCCAGAGGTGCCATCTGCAGAGGGGGAAAGAGCAGGATCATGGCTGGGACCCAGGGAGGCAGGGGGAGGGACAGAGCGATGCTCCATCAGACCCTACCTCGGCCTTTCTTCTGCTTGGCAGGAGCATAGTAGCGGATGCTCACCACCTTTGTCACGCCGCGGGCCGTGGTGCACTTGCGGGACTGGCGCACCACATTGGTGAAGGAGAGCTGCATGTGCTCCTCTGCTGTCTGCAGCCCAAAGAATTTGGTGTTGAAGAACATGAGGGTGTTGAGGAGCACAAAGGGTGAGTAAACGCCCAGTTGCTTGCACTCCCAGAGGTGCTCCTCCTCGACACGTGAGAAAACTGTGTCTGCAACACACAGAGGAATAACCAGGTCACATCAACAGTAGCCTCATGGCAATCCCTTCACCCTGCCCAGGCAAGCTCACTGCAGAACACAGACACTTCACAACATGCCTTTTTTCCCCAGAGGTTACTTCTCCAGAGCCAGCAGCTCTGCCCAGCCACAAGCCACCCCAGAGCAAAGCCAAACCGCAGGCCAGAATGCAAATCAATCCTAACCACTCATCCTTACAGCTGGCCACAAAGAGAACTCCAGCTTAACACTTCACCACACTCAGTGCGAGATGAAGGAAAAGCAGCAGGCAGGACAGACACGGCCAGCTCCTGCCTAGACACGCAGGTCCGGAGCCAAATGCCTCTTGCCTGGGACAGCCAAGATACAGAGGTGAGGCTGGATCCGGGAACTAACCACTGACAAGACACAGCAGGGAAGGCAGCCCAGATCACAGGCTCATGAAAAGCCTCTGCAGAGCTGTAAGTGAGTTCACTCACACAGCAGCAGCACAGCAACCCTGGCCAACAGTTGGCACAGTGTGCAGGACTTGCCCACGTGCTGAGAACACAAAGGCACCGGCCAGCGTGCCTCCTGGCTCGGTATCCTCTTTGCCAAAGGGTGGAGACATCACTGAAGTGTTGTAAAGATTCAAACTGCCCCAGGACACAAAGCAGCCGTGCTCTGCTCCCAGCTACCCTGACTCTGGGCAACAGAAGCTGCTGAGGTGTAATCCAGGCTGGCTCTGCTGTCAGTACGGGTCAGCATGACCCCAAGACACAGCAGGACTGCGCTGCCTATGTCAAGGAAGAGGGTTGGCACAATCAGACCAGAGGATCCAAGGCTAGAAGCACAAACTGGGTACATGTGGTGACTGAAGGTGCTGTGGGAACACATACTATTTGGTAAGATTGTGGGTTGCCAGCCGCTCAGAGACTTGTTCAGCTCCTGCACGAAGGTCAGGTAGTAAAGGTCTGTAAATATATTCACCATACGATTGTTCTCGAGCAGGTACTAGAAAGGACAGAACACACAGTCAAGAGAGACATGGCAGCACCTGGAAGGCAAACCCTCCCCAGAAAGCCCAGGGCACACAAGCAGAATGCCCCTCCTTGTACAACCAGAGCTGCAGTGCAGACTCCTCAAACCAGCAATTTGCGAGAGCTGCAAGGAAAACCCCAGGGCACGACAAAGCAGACTTGGTGCGGAAGATGGGACTGAGTTTGGGGACGTCTCCCAGACCTCCTCAAGGATGTGCAAGAAGGGTGCAAGGCTTGGGAATAGCTGCCACCCTACCTGTTGGGCTTGGGAACAAAGACCAAACCAGGTGAGTTGCTGACCCGGGGCGAGGCACTGAAGGAGAGTCCAGCGAGCCTCTCTCACTCCCCAGCAGGCAGAATATAAAGGATACAAGTTCCCCTCACCAGATCGGATCCCTGGGTCTGGCTATGGAGGGCTCGAGGGCAGCAAGCCCTCCCTCACCTGCTGGATGCCAAGGCAGAGGTAATAGATGCTGTCCGGTTCGTAGCGCTCCCCATTGGGCCGTGTTATCTCCTTGACAAACTGAGCCAGGCCATAGTTGAGCTCAGCTGCTGTGCAGGCCAAGATGTCTTCCTTGATCCTCATGGGCTTGGCTGTGGAGACAAGTACAGCAGCCTCAGACAATACCCTGCAGGGCCAGGAGCACCTCAACACCCTGGGACCCAGCTTCTGGGAGGTTTCTGCCACTCCACCCCATCCAGACAAGGCACTTACGGCCGAAGCGTAGCTCCTCTCCCTTGCTGGTCTCTCCCCCTGCATACTTGGCTTGCACCCAGGACTTCCAGGCATTCACACCATACGAGTAGTTCAGCACTGTGCAGCTGGGCTGGCTGCTCATTGAGTCCCGAGAGCAGCTTTCAGAGAGCACTAGACGCTTCTGCCCCTGCGGACATGCGTACTGTGAGACTGGGCACCTACCTGGGACAGAAGCAAGAGTCCTGGCCACCCCTCAGACCCGCTGACTGCCAGCTCCTTCGCAGCGCGTCTGTGCCCGTGCCAGCAGGCATCCTTCTGCTGACGGCCAAGCCAACAAGGCCCATCACTTACGAGGACCAAAGACAGGAAAGAGGCCGGCTGTCAGAGGACCCGCGGCATTCAAAGCTCCTCCGAGGTGACAGGCAAGTATTTTCATTCAGAGAGTAGCCCGCAGGCCAGGCAGGCCCAGAAGGGAGAGGGCAAAACCTCCCCATCACACCAAAGCCTCTGGCACACTTCACTCCTCATGTGCCACACGGCAGCTCCCACTCCAAACCCAAAGAGCTTTACGCGGGCCGTGCCCGGGGACAGCCCACCTTTCGGACAGCGCGAGGCAGGTCTTGCTCTGTGGACACATCATCTGGTCCCACCAGCCCACAGTCAAAGAGGAAGTCCACGCTGGGGTTAATGTCTAGAGGGTCTGAAACGAAACACAGGTAGAAGGGTTCAGCCAAGACCTCTCATCCCGTCCCCTGTGCTGGCCTGGTTCTTAAGACAAGATGAAGAGGGAACACGCAGCCTGATGCTTCACACCCTCCACCATGGCCTGGCATGAACTTTTGGCCACAGCCCAACACAGGATATACAGCTCTGGCAGATGCTAAGCTTTCTCAGACTAACCAGAGCCGCAGATTCTCCCTTTTGGCAGTTTGGGTTTTTTAAACCTGAGGACCATTCCTCATCCCCTTATGCTAGGCCAGCACTGGGGACAGCCTGGCACAGGCATCCCAATCCTGTGTCCTTTGCTGCGAGCACCCTCCCTCAGCACTGCTGCGCTCCTGCAGGTCCCTGTCTCTCCTTCCACCTTTTGCCCACTAGTGGACACTCAGCAATTCTGCCGTTTTCCAGGATGTCAGGCCCTGTCCAGGTCTCTCACTTTGCTGGATCCTCTGGAATCACCACCTATAAGCAGCACACTATTTCCACTGCCCTGCTCTTTGTGCTGTTAAAATCAGTTTGTCGTTTCCCCCTTTCTGCAGACCTGTGTTCGCAACAGGTCAGTCTGTATGGACAAACACACGTTCCTTCAGAAGTGGTGGTCTCCTCATCCCTGCTGTGAGCAATCTTCCGCAAGACCCTCAGTTCCCGGCCTCGAGCCTAGTCAGAGGGCACGGGGAGGTAAGTTCACACAGCTCTTAATGCTGCTGGCAATGGTGGCTGAAGGGGGACCCTGCCGCAACATGAGCAGCCCTGCACATCTGCTTCATCCAGCTCTTACTCTTAGGGAAGTCAGCCTCCAGGTCCTGGCCTGGCTCATCGAGGACATTTGCCATCTTGACAGCCATAGCCAACACATCGTCCCGTGCCGGTCCAAACAGATCACAGTCCTCCAGGAGACCCTCTGCACTCTGGTTACTCACCAGGTCTGCAACACAAAAGCAGATCATAACCCCAACTTTCAAGAAAGTCTTTCGTCTGTTTTCCCTCCCACAGCCAGAAAATTAAGTCAGGCTCCCTGCAGCACAGTCCTGTGCTCAGGAGCAGCCCCATGACATCTGCACGGCCCAGCTTTACCTGGACAGCAAGACATGGGAGGTTTGTCTGCTCCCCAGCCACAGCTGGGGCTTGAGGGATACAGCCCCCCAGTAAAAAGCCCTGTGAGGTCAGGACTGCTAGTCTCCTGGCTGGGAAGCTGCTGTGGGCCAGAGCCTGAACGGCCACATGAATAAACTAGCAGTGCTGCACAAGTGCCACAATACCGCCATTCCCAAAAGGGACAGTGGCAGATGCTGCTCCCCGCTGCAGCTCTTTTCTTCTGGTACCTCCTCAGCACAAGTTGAGGACTTGCTCTTCCCTACTTCCTTTTCAAAGGCTTTGGGGAAGCTGCGATTCAGGCAGATGCTCTAGCTGCAAGAGCCAGCAAACCCCACGTGAGCCCAGCTGTTGGGCCAGACCAAGTGGTGGCAGCACCTACCGCACAGGTCCGAGGAGGCCTTGTCCAGTTCCTCAGCCTCTGCAATCATCTCGGCCATGGCCAGGATGTCAGCCTCCAGGGGATTGGAGGGGATCTTCACCTTCAGCTCCTCAATGGTCTCCACAATCTTATCTGTGCTCTCCAGCGTGGTGGGCAGGAACATTGGCACAGGCACCTGTCGGCAGCAGCACAACCAGGCAGAAAACTGACAGTCAGCCGGACTGATGTAAAAGCAGAGGCCGGAGAAGAGGACAAGCAGAGAAGCAGGGAGGCTGCAGCAAGGCAGGATCGAGACAATAAGAGAACACGAACAGGTGGAGTATGTTGCTTACCGGGACGGGCATGGAGAAAGGCACAGGTACTTTCTGGCAGTACATATGCATAGGCACAGGCACGAAGATCGGGACGGGAATTGGCAACACAATCACCTGGGGCTTCCAGTCAGCCTCTGACAAGAGCGAAAGTATGTCAGTGAGCTCGCTCCCAGCAGCGCCTCCACCCAGCCGCGCTGCACGCTGCCGTGCCCCCAGCCACCCAGCACCACGGCCTTCCCAGCCACCGGCTTCTGTGGGCTGAGCTGGACTCACGAGCAGAGCCGGAGCTGCAGCAAGCCAAAAAGCCCTGCAACAAGAGAGGCTTGCCTTAGACAGAAGTGCAATCCCTGCTTTGCTGTGGCCCTGCTGAGGCTGCCCTAGACTTTAGTTGCCTTGCATATGCTGGAGACCACACACACATGTCCAACAGGAGCTACAGAGTGGAACCTGCTCAGCAGACGGCCCCTCAGACAAGCGGACAATCTCCAAAGGAACAGGAGCTGTCCCACAAGAGGCGGGATCACGCTGCAGCGTTCTCTGCATCTCTCCTTTTGCTGCTGATGGAAATGGGCTCCCTGTCTCCAAGCCCTGCCATGCATGCCCTGCACTGCCCTGAGACTCCTCAACATGGTGCCAAACACCCAGCTGCTCCGTACAGCGTTTGAGGCTGGATTCACATTTACTCTGCAGCAGGGACGTGCCACTTGCCTCTCCAAAACACCCCTGTAATCCTGCAGTTGCATCTTGTTTTCCTACCTGTCTGACATCCTTTGGACTTCATTTCTATCTTGCAGGAAATACCCCTGTTCTGCATCAGTGGTTTACACATGGCAGCTTTATTTTTCCGAGGGGTGGCTGGAACTGGAGGGGGCGGAGGAGGTGGGGCAGCTGGAGACATCTGGGCTGAGGAGGTCTTTGCTGACAGCTGAGGAAACGCAGAAAGCAGGAGGTTGGTGTCCACCTAAGGCAGCACCACCTCTTCCCAATCATGGGTACAGCTGGAGAGACTCCCAAAGCACCTCCTGGAGCCTGGCAGTCCCCAACACACACACCACACACACACGCTCCCACGGTCAGACCTGGCCCAAGGACTGCCAGTCAGCAGAGTCTGGCACTGGTCGCTCCTGCCCCTCGGGGAAGATGGGATCCCAGTGGGACAGCGACTACACCCAGGCACAGGAGAGCACCGTGCAGAGGAGCTAGTGCCACAGTGGCAGGCTGTTCTGGAGCCCATCATTGATTCCTGGGGAGCGGTTATTCTTCCCCCTTGCAGGAGATATGCTGATGCTGCCCTCTCCAGCAGTCTTACCAGCTCTCACTAACCACACATCTTAAAATTCGCTGGTTATAGAAGAATGAAATGCCTCTGAGCAATGGCAGATCTGTCCTTTTTGGTGACAGCCACTTTGTGCTACCTTGCAACTCCCACCTCCAATGGGCCTTACCATGTTAGTCTCTGCCTTCTGTGTGGAAGGGGCAGGTGGTTTTGGCTCTGAAGTCTGACCTGTAAGAGAAAGCAACAACTCTTCAGTTCAAGAGTTCCGGGGCCAACAGGTCCCACTGCTGGGACCAGAGGTGGCAGCAGCCAGAGGGCAGGGACAGGCTCCCCAGAAACCGCTCCTGGCCGCTCCAGGAACAGTTAGTATTTCCACAATCTCTAGCCCTAGCAGCTCAGAAGACACAACTTGAAAATCAAGTCATTCCCATGTCATTTTGTGCTCCCTTGCAATCCACCCCATCGCAGCAAGTCAGGAGAAATCCCAGCCCCTTATAGAGATTGGAATCCAGGGCTCTATTCCCAGCTCTGCCTACTGGCTTGCTGTACCGAGCCATGGCCCCTCCCTGTGCCTCCATCTCCCCGATACAAATATCTTGGCAAAGTGCTTCGAGATCCCTAGGAAGAAGGTGACAGAGCTAGCAGAAGCGTCATGAGATATCCCAGAAAGCAGAGAGACAGCTTTGCCCCAGCCCTAGCGACGCAGTCCTTCCCCCCAAGGGAAGAGGGGATCACCTGCAGGTAAGAGGCATGCGTGGCAGACACTAGTCTCAGGTGCTGACAATATCATCCTGATGACAATTTCAGCTCATTCGTTCTGCAGAGGACCTGCACCCATCTCAAAGGCTGATGAGCTGAAAGAGCACCTTCATCCAAGTCTCCTGTGAACCCTGGTTACCCATGTGGCTGGGAAAAAGAACGGCCTTCTACAGCACTGACTAACCGTGGGCCGTGCATGAAGGAGACACCTGCAAGGAAAGTAGCAGGTCTCAGCACCCAAAGGGACTGGTGGGTTCATCTGCACCTCCTACATACAGACAGGCTCTCCAGCAAAGACCCAGACTCCCAAAGGACCAACGCACAGGCATTCGCACTGTGCAGATTTCCAGTCCCAAGGAAACGCAGGACAGCTCTTGAGCAATTGGAGGCCCAGTAGGGTCCACTTGCTGACCACCACAGGGGAATGGATAAGTTCCATTTGGGGGAAGCCCTCTAGCCTGCAGCTGAGCATTCAGCCACAGGATCTGCAATGGTCTCAATGGGTCCAAGAACTCCCCCTGACCAGCAGGTCTAGGCAGGAGACACCAATGGCTTGAAGGAGAAAAGACAAGCTACAGAGTACGAGCAGAATTTCTGCTGCAGTGAATCAAAAACAAAGTTGATTGCCCCACAGACCAATGATTTAGGACTAAAAAAAACCCCAAAAAACTCTGCCACAAAGCTCCATGTGTTACATGTCCAGGCTTTCAGGAAAGCTGCAGCTTGTTCTTTACTCTCATCCCAACACCAGCAAGGAGCTATGAAGGCATTGCCTGCACCAACTATGACTTCTGGTCCTCCACCCTTTCCAGCTGGGCAATCCTGTAGAGAGCCAGTTCCCCTTGGAAGTCTTTGGGCACAGTTCTGTGTCAGAGGCTTCTCAATTCCTCATTACACAGACTGTTCCCAGCAAAGGAATGGCCCCTTTTATCATCAGCACGCCCTCTCAGGATCACCAGCCTGGCAGCAGCCACTGGGTCACAGGAATGAATGGTTCTGGACAACCACTGACTCCAAAAGAAGCAGCAAGTAGTCAGCAGCTCTGCCCAAGATGGGCCTGAAATCCAGGTAGTCCTTTCTGAGCTGGCAACACAGCTGTCAGGTCCACAGGAGACCCTGGCTGCACTAGGCAGCAGCTCTTCCTCACCCAGCACTGACAAGCTGCTCCTCCTGAAACCCCCTGCACAGCACGCCGGGCTGGAAAGCTCTCTGCATGAGCACACGGCCGGCCCTGGCTCCAGCACCCTTCCTTCGCAAGCTAAACAATATGCCACAGTCCTGGGACAAGGATATCCATAGCCATCCCACAGCTGGCAGGGGACAGGTTTGTCAGAACACGCGGAGGGCCCAGTGCCGCCAGTAGCATTCACCAAGCGTGGCAGCTGGTGGGGCAGCCTGGAGCTCGTGCTCAGCCAAGCGCTCGCCACTGCTGATGGGCTTTTCCTGGGCTGCGCTCCGAGTCCTCTGCCTCCCCGGGCGCATGGAGAGGCAGCTGTGGCACGGCGAACGGTGATGCCCCATGGGCCAAACAGCAAAGTTCTTGGGGGCCTCCAGAGACGGCGTGGGGATGGGGCTCAGACTCCCATGTTTGCTGGTGGTGGAGAAGGTACTTCTCAGTCTTGTGGTCTGTGGCTCCAAGGAGACAATGACCAAATGGCGTGAAACACGCTTCCCTCTGCAAGCAGAGCTTGCTCACTGTGCCTGTGTCCCAAAAGCAGCGTTACTGGTCCCTCGGAAGCGAGATGCCTTGAAAGCAGAGGATAAATGGAACAGCATGGCTAGAGCTGTGGAATCACTTGGTGAGCTGCAGAAACCAGCAAGTTTAACACCTCTTCCTCCCCCGGGCAGCAGGACAGTCTGTGCCCCATCAAGCAGACTCCCCCTGGGCACCCCATGCCAGCAGAAACCAACAGTTCCTTATCCAGGTCACTCCAGCGTGCTGCCACTTGAGCTGCCATCTCACATGGACTTCTACGGAGCGTGGCTCTTAGAGGGCAGGTTGGGACTCCCCTGGCTGGCAGAACCTGCTGCTTCCAGCAGAGCAGCTCTGCTTTGCTGTCTAAGCAGCATTGACATCCAGGGCTTCCCTCGTCTTGCAACGTGCCCGCTGCTGCCAGGAGAGGAACCAGGAAGAGTCTGGAGATGGAGGATGAGGTCTCTTGCAGGAAGATCCTTGTCTTGGTGGTTTTCCCTCCTTGGCGCACCCTACTCAGGGTTTTAGGCCTCATGAATTCCCCGGGAGGGCAGCAAAGCCCTGAGACTGCGATGCAGGTATCTGTCAAAGCCCGATGCACCGAAGTAAGTCCCACCATAAGTTGCAGGCATTTTAACTAGATCACACAGACTACCTAGAAGATTGTGGTCTCTGAAAGACCAAGCATCCGAGGGCCAAGCGATGTCTTGTCACCGTCACTATGAGCACCTTCCATCCCGAGGGACCCCAAAGCACTTTGCAATCTTCCATAAGCAATTGGCTCAAGTTAATGATAGGAAATGGGGCAACAGGCAGTGAAATCTCTCCAGCTGGAACTCCATGGATGCAGAATGGGGTTATCCGGGACACGGGGTTGGCAACTCCCCAAAGCTGCAGAGATCTTTGGGTAAGTGGTAGGACTCCAATCTAACATGGCAAGACAGAGTGCCTCCAGCAGCTCAGCGCTCCCCCAAAATCATTCTAGGTTCAGCTCTGACTGAGGAGAGCCCACCTACAGCATCACCAGCACCACTTCCTGCAGCACCCTGCGTTTTCCTTGAGTGTTTCCCATCCAAGCACTGACCTGGCCCAATCCCGATTAGCTTATGAGAAGGTCACAGCTCGGAGGTGGTGTGGGGCTGCAGGTGGATTATCATGCCAAACCACGCTGTCCCCTAACCCTGTAAATCGAGCTCTCCGCTGGCAACATGAGGATGTTAAATCCCTGAGTATCCTCGCTAAGAGTGTGAGCTACAGGCAGCACGCTGGCACCGGCTCCTCCCGTCTGGGCCCTGTGTGTCATAGAACCATAGATGTTAGAGATGGAGAAGCCCCATTAGGTCCCACTCCGTCCTTTTCCCCCCCAAGGGCCAGTGCAGGATTGTTCCCTAGCGTCTCATCCAGTCCTGGGCAAGAAGCTTCCACCCCTCGCTGTTCAGTCTTCCCTGTGTCTCCTGGACTGAGCTATGCAGGTCCCCTCCCTCCCTCCTACTCACTGTTCAGCAGGCTCTCGGGCCCCTTCTGCGTGTCCAGGTTGGGCTGGTTCTGTTGATTGTAAAATCGCAGCAGACACTGCTGGTTGCAGAAGTGTTTGATTTGCCCCCGCCAGTGGATGGTTTCCAGCAGCTTCCCCTGACGCTTGCAGGCATGGCACCGAGCTGCCTAAAGCCCGCATCAGCAGGAGAGAAACAAGGAGTAACTAACCACACCCCCTCCGAGTGCAACACAACTCTCCAGTGAAAGGTGCACATAGCAAGGTGCTGTGAGCTTCCCCACAGCAGTGCCCTGCCAGCGCCAGCCGGGGACTCCAGCGGTGCGAACTTCTCACAGCAGCACTAGCCGCGAATCCAGCACCGTGAGCTTCCTCAGTGCAGTGCTCTGGCAGGATCAGCTGGGGACTCCAGCTACGTGAGCTTCCCCGTAGCAGTGTCCCGTCATTGCCAGGCAGGACTCCAGCAGTGCCAGGTTCTCCGCAGCAGTGCCAGCCAGACTCCAGCAGTGCGAACTTCCTCAGTGCAATGCCCACTTATCTGGGTGCCGTGCCCACCACAGCACTTAGCACAAGCTGCCAGTGCCAATACTGACCTTGAAGTACCAGAGCAAGTATTTGCTTTTGCAGTCTTCACTACAGAAGTCCCAGGTGCTGCCCTCCAGCTGCTCGGTGACCGCCCGCTGGCAGGTCTGAGAACAGTAGGTGCAGGTGATGCAGCACAGGCCCAGGTTCTTGGTGAAATCCTGTTTGTAAAGAAGCACACACCCTGCGGAGAAACAATAGGAGTGAAACCTTCCCAGGATGAACTGGGGGCCTCCCTGACCCAAACATGACCAGAATCCAGGTCTGCGGAGACAACAGAGCACACGCAACACACTGTAGGGAACAATCCAGCACTGGCCCCTGGGGCTGGGATAAGATGGGACCTCATGGGGACTTGCCATCTCTCACCTCCATGCTTCTAGGAAGAGTCTGACTCCAACCTCCTGTGTGCAGGAACCCAGCAGGCAGGGCAAGGCCAGGTCAGGCCAGCCCAGACGCAAGAGCGTAGAAGTGCATGATGACAGGAGGAGCGGAGCTGCCACCTGCTGTCTCCCCAGCCCCCAGAGAGAGAAAAGCTGTGAGAAAGCCCTCCCCAAGGACACAATGAATGGTAAAGATCTTGCCCTAGGGCCTGGCTGGACAGCAAGCCATCCCCACGACAGTCCTCCCTTCACTGCATGGCAAGGCTCTCGCCCCAGGGCCTGGCTAAGACAGTCTCCCCTGTGTTCCTCTCCATGCTCTCTTCTCCCCCAGCATGGGCTGGCATGGGGGTTCTGCCTCTCCCATGCCTTCCCCAAGTACCTTCACTGCAGAAGTTCTTCTCCACTCCAGAGAAGCGGATCTTCTCATGCAGCAGCTTCTCCTGCTTGCAGTGCTCACACTGCGACACCACCCCGCGCAGCCGCTTGAAGTCCTCGCAGCAGTCCTTGCAGCAGAACTGATACACTTTGTCCTGCCAAAGAGACCGCCACCAGGTCAGCCAGACCGGCAGGAGGTCCCCACACTTCCTGGGGAAGCAAGAGCAAGACTACGGGGCTGAGTGAAGTCCCCAGCTCCCCTGGCACGGCGGTTGGCAGAAGCGGTCTGCTCCCGCCCTTCTGACATCCCGCTGAACGTCAGGAGCCCAGCGCCCGGTGCACGGTCTCCGGGCACGTCTCTGCAGCCAGGGCATTGGGAGCACTGGTGCAGGACCTCTGCTTTGAGCAGGGAGAGGAAGAAGCCCCGCGGTCCTCACCAGGGCTGGCCTCAACATCCCCCCTGGGGAAAGTCCTCACCTGCCAGTCTAGGATCTCCGGCTTCCCGCTGAACAGATTGTGGCAGTAATGGCAGTTGAGGTGGATCCCACCTTCTGGGCTGGTGCGCTGTGGGAGACAGAGACAGCTCATGGAGGGAGAGGCACGCAGAGGGCAGCGAGTACCTGCTTCGCACTGCCACCACCTCCTGCCGCCTCCACCGCTTACAGCTGTCCGTCTGTCCCTGCTCAGACCTGCGCTTGCTGCCCCTGTCAGTGACTCTCAGTCTGTCCATCATATCATGTCTCAAACTCCTGGAAAGCAGATTCTTCATCAATTTCCCTTTGCTTCCAGTGTTCCGGGTCCAGCTCTCCTCAGGAAAGCACGCTTTCAAGCTGCCACCCCTCTGGATTGGAAAACATTAAGAGACGGGGGCTCCGCTACCTCTTCTGAGAATTTCTCTAGAAGATCTTAAAGCACAGGTGCCTGGTTTCTTTTTTCAAAGCAACGCAACTTCAGAATTCAAGCAGCCGTTCTCATCCCACCTTCCTCTGCTAGATTAAACAGCCTTTTAGGACTTGGTGTCTTGTTCACAAGGATACATTTATTAATAAGCCATCCTCCTCGTTTTCTTTCCGATAGCCTCAAATAAGGTGCTCTGCAAGTGCCTCAGTACATGCATTTTTCAAGTCCAAATGTAACTTTTCTATCATTTTTCAGCATACTTCCAATTTTTCTTCAACATTGAAAATACAGTAGACATTGTATGAACATCCTTCCTATTTGTGCAACATTCCAGGTAGCTCTGTTGCTCCTAGCCCCCAGATTTAACTCCCTGTTCCTTGGCTTGTACTTGCAATAACTTAATTAATCTTTCCCTCTGTGGCTGTAAACTGAGATGCTTACACTGAGTGGCTTACCTGCTATAATCCCAGGGCCTTTTCAAAATCCTTAATTTCCCAGGAGCTACATCCCCAAACTACTTGAGTAAGACCGATACAGGATCTTGCACTGGACTATATTTCAGCACACATTAGGAGGACCAAGTCTTGACAAGAAATCCAATTGCTTTGCTTTCTATGACTGCCCTGATCTCCGCCTGAGTTAACACTTCACCAGTTTTTGTTTCATCTGCAAAATTTTATCACGCTTACTTTGACTTTATTGCCAGATGACTGATGAAGGTGTTGAACTCCTTGGGCTTAATACTGATCCCCAAGAAGCCATCTTGAAACACTTTCTTCAGTGGTTTTTCTTTGACAAGTGTGTTCTGAGATCTGCCAGCAAGATAGTTCCCAATCCAAGTTATGCATGGGTTTACTAATACGTCACAGTCCTGATTATACACGGCAATCATTCAAGTTAGGTGAATTAGGTGAACTCCCTAGTGACTGGAAAAAGGGAAACATCGCACCCATTTTCAAAAGGGTAGAAAGGAGGACTCTGGGAACTACTGACCTATCAGCTTCACCTCTGTGCCTGGGAAGACCATGGAAGAGATCCTCCTAGAAGCTACGCTAAGGCGCGTGGAGGACAGGGAGGCAATTTGAGACAGCCAGCACGGCTTCACCAGGGCCAAGTGCTGACTGACAAAACTAGTGACCTACGATGGAGTGACTACATCAGTGGACAAGGGAAGAGCTATCGATATCATCTATCTGGACTTCTGTAAGGCCTTTGACATGGTCCCCCACAACATCCTGCTCTCTAAATTGGGGAGATACAGATTTGGGCAGACTGTTTGGTGGATGAGGAATCGGTTGGATGGTCACATCCCAAGGGTAGTGGTCAATGTCTCAATGTCCAGTTGGAGTCTGGTGACAAGTGGTGTCCTTCAGGAGTCCATATTGGGACCAGTACTGTTCAGTATCTTCATCAACGACACACGTTGGGATCAAGGGCATCCTCAGCAAGTTTGCGGACGACACCAAGCTGAGTGGTGAGGCTGACATGCCTGAGGGACAGGACTACATCCAGATGGACCTGGACAAGCTCGAGAAGTGGGCCCGTGTGAGCTTCATGAGGTTCAATAAGGCAGGGTCCTGCACCTGGGTC